>OX637570.1:4983030-5099308 GCA_951800025.1 Oligia strigilis
CGCACGCGCGTGCCCTCCACGCCGAGCCACAATTTTAAATATTTAAGGTAGGTATACAAATAAAAACTCAAAAGTAATGATTTGTTTATTTCGTGATAAAGTGCACCGCATTTTTTGTCACATAGACGTGTCGCTCGTAATAGGATAGACGACACACGACTGGCGTACAGGGCACGGCCACAAATGAGACAAAAAACTAACTTAAATAACATTGGCTACTTAAGTAGCTGCCTTGAAAAAACGGGCACGCACTGAGAGACGGAAATAGTATAGCTTTATCCTTTTCTGTTACTTATAATAACTCAATACCTACTTTATCCCTTTCTTGTGGAATAGCGCTACCCGCCGTCTATACTTTTCTTTGTCTAAGCTAGCCAACCTCGGGGAATCTGACAAGTGCTGTCACTTTTTAAAATAATATGATCATACTATTCATACTAATTGTATTTCAGACCTTTATATCAACTTTATTTACACATAACACATTAATTAAGATCTATCTTACTATACGATCATTATTACAACAAATAATATTAATTTATCATTTAATTTTTCAAAGTGACAGCGCCTGTCAGTTTACTCCAGTGAACTATTGATTCGAGTTTATGCAACATTGCGATACCTACTACGTGCAGCGAAAGTCGGCTTCAAGCCCACTTATCTTGTACCTACCAATTAATCGGCCTAGCCGTTTCTCCAACTATGTTGGGGGTCGACTTCCAGTCTAACCAGATGCTGCTGAATTCCAGTATTTTAAATAGAGCGACTACCTATCTGTCCTCCACAGCCCAGTTACTGGGTAACACGATGGTCTTTGGTAAGACTGGTTGTCAGAGTTTTGGGTTTCTGACTACCCGTACCTAACGACTGTCAAAGATCTACGAATGACAGCCGAAGACTGGGACCAACGGCTTAAAACGTGATTTCCGAGACACGAAGGGGTTTCGATATGCCTTCACAAGGTCGTCGGTCCATCTTGTGGGAGGCCTTCCAAGGCTACGTCTTCCGGTACGCGGTAGCCACTCCAGAACCTTTCGGCCCCATTGGCCATCTGTTTTGCGAGCAATGTGCCCTGCCCACTGCCACTTCGGTTTGGCAATTCTTCAGGCTGTGTCGGTTACCTTGGTTCTCCTGCGGATCTCCTCATTCCTGATTCGATCACGCAGGGAAACTCCAAGCATAGCCCTCTCCATTGCCCTTTGGGTGACTTTTAGCCTTCTTATAAGGCCCATTGTGAGCCACCACGTTTCAGTGCCATAAGTCATCACTGGCAACAAGCGCTGGTCAAAGACTTTCTCTTGAGAAGATATTGCGTAGCTTCCCGAACGCTGCCCAGCCGAGTCGGATTCGACGATTGACCTCTTTCTCGAAGTTAGACCTACCTAACTGGACAGTTTGTCCTAAGTAAACATACTCGTCCACGACTTCGAGTTTAGCGTCTCCGATCTTTATGAGAGTGGGTGTTACATGGGCATTTGACATGACCTTTGTTCTGTCCATGTTCATTTTAAGACCCACTCTTTCGGAGGCTCTACTGAGCTCATCGAGCATTATACTGAGGTCCTCCATAGTCTCAGCCATGACTACGATATTGCCGGCAAACCGAAGGTGAGTTATGTACTCGCCATTGATGTTGATGCCAGCCCCTTTCCAATCCAGAACCTTGAAGACATCCTGCAGTGCAGCGGTGAACAGTTTCGGAGAGATAACGTCTCCCTGTCTCACACCTCGCTGCAGAAGGATAGGTTTCTCCAGGATCAGACCTCGGTCTGATCCTGATTCTCGAAAACAGCTTGGAGACATGGCTCAGGACTTCAGGAGTGAGATGGGCCTATAATTCATAAGAAGGGCATTGTCGCCCTTCTTAAAGAAAAGTATCACCACTCCCGCCGCAGCTGGGACGGGAGGCTCTCTCCCTCATCCGTCCCGACACCTCCATCGCTAGCATGACTGCTTCGCAGAAGGAGGTGACTGCCTCCCACTCCCTCTCGCCCCGGACCATGGCTTGCATCAGGGCCGGACGCGAGAGGTCGCCGCCGCTGCCGATCGCCTCTACGAGGACACGGCGGTGCTCCGCCCAAGCGGGCGACCCTTAGTCCTTTGATAGTCGGGTACGACCCTTAGGTCCGGCACCACAGAGAAGTGTGTTATTACTTAGCCACGAACAATGTGCTGCGGCTCGATGCGACAGTAATATACAAAGACGCTTGCCTTTGCACCGTCTTCAATTTTCCAACATTGATGCTGGGGCGACATCTACAACACCACATGCAAACTACGCATCACAATGACCTCACGCAAAATCCTGCATCGCGCAAGCAAAGTTCGCCGCGCGACTCATCATCATTATCATCATCTCGGCCGAAAGACGTCCACTGCTGGACATAGGCCTCCCCCAAGCACCTCCACTTCGACCGGTTCTGTGCTTCCCGCATCCAGCGGATTCCTGCGTCCTTCACAAGGGCGGCGACAAGCATAATATAATATACAACGTGCCAACATCAATCGTCTGGCAGTTGCCTACGAGACACAACACCCGTCTGGTCGGAGGATCCTCCCTTTTCTATGGAGGATGAAGAACTTTACACCCTGATCCTCATACCTCCAAAATGTCACAATTATCTTGCTTTGTGAGACGAAACTTGCTCAAATTCAAATATAATATACCTTAGGATTAGTCGTTAAATAATATTATGTATTGAAATTGGGTACATAGTAAATTTTTTATATGATTTTTGAATGAAAGCTTTGGATTAAGAATAAAAATATATAACATTATACAATGTTTTTCTTTTGTAACTACACCGTATTTAGATTGCTGCCCTAATGGTCTAGTAGTGGTAGCGTGAGGTCCTGGGTTCGGTCTGGCAAAGCTATTGGGTTTTCCATCTGGAATTCCTCCTCGGTGTTTAAACCTTTTGAACGCCAGAGCATAAACGCACGCGCGTGCCCTCCACGCCGAGCCACAATTTTAAATATTTAAGGTAGGTATACAAATAAAAACTCAAAAGTAATGATTTGTTTATTTCGTGATAAAGTGCACCGCATTTTTTGTCACATAGACGTGTCGCTCGTAATAGGATAGACGACACACGACTGGCGTACAGGGCACGGCCACAAATGAGACAAAAAACTAACTTAAATAACATTGGCTACTTAAGTAGCTGCCTTGAAAAAACGGGCACGCACTGAGAGACGGAAATAGTATAGCTTTATCCTTTTCTGTTACTTATAATAACTCAATACCTACCCAAGTAGCAAAATGTGGCCCTATAATTATCCTAGGAGCACGTATTTTTTAATCCTATAGATATCCTGTAAACGTTTATAGAGCCGTATTTGGGCGCAGTTTATAGGACTATTACGCCCTATAGTCGCTTTGTTATAATCCGGTAAAGTGCTATTTGATTTTATAATTACCTTATTAAGTGCTTTAACAAAATATAGTTGTCCTATAAAAATCCGGTAAATGCATCTAAAAAGCGATTCGGTCCTCTTATGATCTGGCGCGTGCCGCTACTAGAGTAATTGATCCTACAGTGATCAGCGTAATACCATTAGTAGATTCATTCAGTCGATCATTCCTTCTTTTTTCGTTAATTTATTGTACTGTGCTGGTGCGTGACATTGAATACTTTTTTATTTTCAAAAGTTAAGTAAAGTCACATTCTAATAATGCCTGTCATTATAAAAAGTAACATAATTTGCCGTGTAACTGTTTTGTAAGGAGTGCCTACTCAACTTGCGAAAATAATTTTATTGATGAAGTGTTAGATGATAATAAACATATCTTCATGCGCCTTCATTTAACATTTTCATTATTTGTTAATTAATAAATACCTATCCGACTTATGGTCGAAAATGGCACGTCCATTACGTTGCATTTATCAGAACCTTTAAATGACTTTTTAATCAAAGTTAAGACGCTTACATGACATACCTACGCCACCATATTTAAGTTTTAGGGTTCTGTGGGTAATGTGAGTTAAACCATACGGTAATGAGCAAATCTTGTAAGTTGTTGCAAATTCGATAACCGCCACTACGCTTAAATCGTCTCCATTTATTTAAATCCATATTTATATTGTTCCAGCTTTCTCTAACGAATCACAAGATGGCCAATTACTCTAATAATAGCAAATGTAGAACACATTTAAGTAGTATCTTACTTATAAAAATCACAGGCTATGCTAACTTGGTGCTAAAAATCCGTTAAGGGTCACGACTAAGATAAATTTGTTCTATAATATCTTTACCTCTAGCAGCTATATCTGTGGCATTTATAGGAAGTGCATGTCTTATAGAAGTATGAAACAAGACGTTAACAAGATAAAACGATCTTACTAAATGCGATTATCGGATCAAAAGTCACACTTTGCTAATTACTTCTATAACTTGCACTTATAAGACTGAACCTGACTGACCGCTCTAGTAAGAGTCGTGTAAAATAATCCTATTAACATTTATAAAACTAAATGATAGGCTCGAAAGTACTTGTAGTGCAAATTATCTTCGAAGATGCTTTAGCAGGATCAGTGGCCTGAGTTAATGCGTCTACTAGATTTCTATAAGACGTGTAATCTTATAAGTCAATTGCTATAGGAGAATTTTGCTACTTGGGATACTTTATCCCTTTCTTGTGGAATAGCGCTACCCGCCGTCTATACTTTTCTTTGTCTAAGCTAGCCAACCTCGGGGAATCTGACAAGTGCTGTCACTTTTTAAAATAATATGATCATACTATTCATACTAATTGTATTTCAGACCTTTATATCAACTTTATTTACACATAACACATTAATTAAGATCTATCTTACTATACGATCATTATTACAACAAATAATATTAATTTATCATTTAATTTTTCAAAGTGACAGCGCCTGTCAGTTTACTCCAGTGAACTATTGATTCGAGTTTATGCAACATTGCGATACCTACTACGTGCAGCGAAAGTCGGCTTCAAGCCCACTTATCTTGTACCTACCAATTAATCGGCCTAGCCGTTTCTCCAACTATGTTGGGGGTCGACTTCCAGTCTAACCAGATGCTGCTGAATTCCAGTATTTTAAATAGAGCGACTACCTATCTGTCCTCCACAGCCCAGTTACTGGGTAACACGATGGTCTTTGGTAAGACTGGTTGTCAGAGTTTTGGGTTTCTGACTACCCGTACCTAACGACTGTCAAAGATCTACGAATGACAGCCGAAGACTGGGACCAACGGCTTAAAACGTGATTTCCGAGACACGAAGGGGTTTCGATATGCCTTCACAAGGTCGTCGGTCCATCTTGTGGGAGGCCTTCCAAGGCTACGTCTTCCGGTACGCGGTAGCCACTCCAGAACCTTTCGGCCCCATTGGCCATCTGTTTTGCGAGCAATGTGCCCTGCCCACTGCCACTTCGGTTTGGCAATTCTTCAGGCTGTGTCGGTTACCTTGGTTCTCCTGCGGATCTCCTCATTCCTGATTCGATCACGCAGGGAAACTCCAAGCATAGCCCTCTCCATTGCCCTTTGGGTGACTTTTAGCCTTCTTATAAGGCCCATTGTGAGCCACCACGTTTCAGTGCCATAAGTCATCACTGGCAACAAGCGCTGGTCAAAGACTTTCGTCTTGAGAAGATATTGCGTAGCTTCCCGAACGCTGCCCAGCCGAGTCGGATTCGACGATTGACCTCTTTCTCGAAGTTAGACCTACCTAACTGGACAGTTTGTCCTAAGTAAACATACTCGTCCACGACTTCGAGTTTAGCGTCTCCGATCTTTATGAGAGTGGGTGTTACATGGGCATTTGACATGACCTTTGTTCTGTCCATGTTCATTTTAAGACCCACTCTTTCGGAGGCTCTACTGAGCTCATCGAGCATTATACTGAGGTCCTCCATAGTCTCAGCCATGACTACGATATTGCCGGCAAACCGAAGGTGAGTTATGTACTCGCCATTGATGTTGATGCCAGCCCCTTTCCAATCCAGAACCTTGAAGACATCCTGCAGTGCAGCGGTGAACAGTTTCGGAGAGATAACGTCTCCCTGTCTCACACCTCGCTGCAGAAGGATAGGTTTCTCCAGGATCAGACCTCGGTCTGATCCTGATTCTCGAAAACAGCTTGGAGACATGGCTCAGGACTTCAGGAGTGAGATGGGCCTATAATTCATAAGAAGGGCATTGTCGCCCTTCTTAAAGAAAAGTATCACCACTCCCGCCGCAGCTGGGACGGGAGGCTCTCTCCCTCATCCGTCCCGACACCTCCATCGCTAGCATGACTGCTTCGCAGAAGGAGGTGACTGCCTCCCACTCCCTCTCGCCCCGGACCATGGCTTGCATCAGGGCCGGACGCGAGAGGTCGCCGCCGCTGCCGATCGCCTCTACGAGGACACGGCGGTGCTCCGCCCAAGCGGGCGACCCTTAGTCCTTTGATAGTCGGGTACGACCCTTAGGTCCGGCACCACAGAGAAGTGTGTTATTACTTAGCCACGAACAATGTGCTGCGGCTCGATGCGACAGTAATATACAAAGACGCTTGCCTTTGCACCGTCTTCAATTTTCCAACATTGATGCTGGGGCGACATCTACAACACCACATGCAAACTACGCATCACAATGACCTCACGCAAAATCCTGCATCGCGCAAGCAAAGTTCGCCGCGCGACTCATCATCATTATCATCATCTCGGCCGAAAGACGTCCACTGCTGGACATAGGCCTCCCCCAAGCACCTCCACTTCGACCGGTTCTGTGCTTCCCGCATCCAGCGGATTCCTGCGTCCTTCACAAGGGCGGCGACAAGCATAATATAATATACAACGTGCCAACATCAATCGTCTGGCAGTTGCCTACGAGACACAACACCCGTCTGGTCGGAGGATCCTCCCTTTTCTATGGAGGATGAAGAACTTTACACCCTGATCCTCATACCTCCAAAATGTCACAATTATCTTGCTTTGTGAGACGAAACTTGCTCAAATTCAAATATAATATACCTTAGGATTAGTCGTTAAATAATATTATGTATTGAAATTGGGTACATAGTAAATTTTTTATATGATTTTTGAATGAAATCTTTGGATTAAGAATAAAAATATATAACATTATACAATGTTTTTCTTTTGTAACTACACCGTATTTAGATTGCTGCCCTAATGGTCTAGTAGTGGTAGCGTGAGGTCCTGGGTTCGGTCTGGCAAAGCTATTGGGTTTTCCATCTGGAATTCCTCCTCGGTGTTTAAACCTTTTGAACGCCAGAGCATAAACGCACGCGCGTGCCCTCCACGCCGAGCCACAATTTTAAATATTTAAGGTAGGTATACAAATAAAAACTCAAAAGTAATGATTTGTTTATTTCGTGATAAAGTGCACCGCATTTTTTGTCACATAGACGTGTCGCTCGTAATAGGATAGACGACACACGACTGGCGTACAGGGCACGGGCACGCGCTTGCTTGTCAGCAATGGCGTTCAAAAGGTTAAAAACGTCTAGGAAAACATTCCACCAGTGCCGGACGGGAATGGCCAGGTGTTCCCGGCCATTCCCGTAGCCCCCCCCCAGACGGGGGGACATGCGGGGCCCGCCAGCTAGGCGGGCATGCGCCGGGGGGGTTGTGGATGCAAAGGCTGAGCCGGATTCCCATGACCTCCCCATCAAGGCGATGAGGGAACACCGCTGAGTTTTAGTGGGTATACTGCCACCCTGGCAGGGAGTCCCACATACTCCGTCTCTTCCCCCGACGAGCGGAGATGCGTAACGTCATTTCTCAGCGAAAAAAAAAAAAAAAAAGGAAAACACCAATTTACTTTCATTGATTGATTGTGTCAGTGATGTCATTCATCCAACTTTGCCTAGGGTGGATTCTCTAGACTTGGGGTGGATAAACTGACCCGAAGCTCCCGGGGAGGGAGCGCCTTAACATTTTTTCTTACCACACCTTTTGACATAAATGTAGTCAATCGTTCTTTCGACGACAAATATAAAATACTAGCTTCTGCCCACGACTTCGTCTGCGTGAAATTTCTTGTACCCCCACCCCGTCGCAACACTTCGTATTCGCTTAGCGTTCTTTTTTTTTCTTTTTTAAATTTAATTCTGACTTTTTTTCTTTTTGCTCGGCTCCTAAGGGTCATAGCGTGATATTAAATAGCCTATAGCCTTCCTCAAGAATTAAGCTATCAAACGCAAAAAGATATTTTCAAATCTGACCGGTAGTTCTAGAGATGATCGCGTTCAAACAAACAAACTCTTCAGCTTTATTATTAGTATAGGTAAAAATAAAATAAAATAATATTAATAGGTAATACGGGCTGGTGTCCGCCACAACTCCACGTCAATGCGCGTATTTTGCGTAAAAAAATTTATATATAAAAAAAAACTATAAAATAAAACCATGGACGTAATATATAGAAGTAACTCTATACATATATTACGTCCATGAATAAAACAAAGTCTAGTAAGTTACACCATTTATAACTCAAGAACGGCTGGACCGATTTTTATGACCTTTGATTTGTTGGATTTGTCTCCGCCCCGAATAGCAGAGTATATTAAAACATGGTAAAAATTCACGAAAAAAAAAAAAAAAAGTTAAGAAGATAGTTCATTTTCTCACACATTTTGTATGGGATAGCTTTTATTGATTCTGAGATGATATTTTGAAGTTCAGGTCAGCTAGTAGGTAAGGTGTCAAACTCGGTATTCCAGCCGTTTCTGTGTGACTGTTTACCCCCTTAGGAAACCACAGCTTTAATCAGACCGTAGACATCTGTCGGAGCAGCGCTTGAGGCAGTCTGGGTCGTTGCGACAGTGCGCACGACACGAAGCCTGGCAACGTGTGAGAGTGCGCACGTTCGTACGCGAAAGGCGCTCGTCAAACATCACGCTGTGGGTGAAAAGGATATTATTTGTTTTTACCGACTTCAAAAAAATATCAATTCGATACGTATGTATGTAATATTATTGGAATTGCATTATATTCACATATGATGATCTATTAGGGCTTCCAAACAAATATACAAAATTTCATAGACGTATGTATGTATGTATGTATGTATGTATGTATGTATGTATGTATGTATGTTTGTCCACGCATATCTCCGGAACTATTAGTCGGATCGTGACCATTTTTTTTTTATTGGCTTACATTTTCTTCAACTTAGGGAACAGTGCAAGTTTCATCAAGATCGATTCAGTAATTTTCAAGATATGGACTAATACGTGTAAGTGTGACGGCCTGGCTTATTGATAAGAGCTACGGGTGTAGTGTCAAAGGGAAAACATCTCAAAACCTTGGTCAAATACTAGTGCAAAAACTAAAAATTACGAAATAAAAGTAATTTAAAAAAATTAAACCGACTTCAAAAAGAAATTAACTCAAAATTATGAAATAACTTTAATTTCGGAAGTCGGTGGCATAAAACTAAAATACAGATCCCAAGACACCGACTTCCGAAATTAAAGTTATTTCATAATTTTGAGTTAATTTCTTTTTGAAGTCGGTTTAATTTTTTTAAATTATTGGAAGATGTAAAAGTGCCAAACGTCTAAGTGGGGGCCGTCTTCACGAACGAGAGAATCGCGGTGATATTATCGTCGTGCCACGTATTTCTATACACTCTCTTAGAATTAGAACGTGTCTCCACGCGGCGATATCATCGCGGCGAAAATTTGATGGCACGGTGAGACTATCGCTGCGATTCTCTCGCTCGTGTCGCGACACGAGTGGCAAGCGTCAATGGTAGAAACAACTGCAGCTGGCTCTGCCGTTGATGAGTGCCGCTAATGTGTATGAGCACTAGCAGCTTCCTAGAGCTAGTGTCCGACCGAAGCTTCGGCTTCGGCTTCGGCTTCGGCCACCTTCGGCCAAAAAAGCACCTTCGGCCAAATCTTCGGCTTCGGCCAAAAAGTTGCCGAAGGTTTGGCCGAAGCCGAAGGTTTGCTAGTTGTCAAAATTTGAAATTTACTGAACGATGCTAGAGCGAGACGGAGAGTGTGCAGAGCAGCAGAGTTTCGCCGCGCCGCCGCACCGGACCAAACGAATCGCAGTTAGTAAACTAAACGAGTCAAAACAAGTTTGAGAGCGCGTCTTAAAATTCTAATAAGTGTTTTGTTTTTAAATATTTCATATTTGTTATTACAAATTATTTTATTTATTACTGTGAGTAGTACCTGTGGTGATACGTTTATTATTGTGAGGCACTTTAAGAACCAAAAAACCGTAGTATTGTCTGGTTTAAAATATTTTATGTTATCTAACGTTAGGTAGGAAACTAAATGGAAACAATGTTGGTATGTTACTCACAATATGTATCTAGTATATTCTGAGATCAAAGTAACTATCGTATTTCTCAAGGTCAATGACACCTTCGGCTTCGGCTTCGGCTTCGGCCGAAGGTTTTGGTGAATACCGATTAATCGGCTTCGGCTTCGGCTTCGGCCAGAATTGCACCTTCGGTCGGACACTACCTAGAGCTAAGCTCATATATATAACTTCGCTAAAGCATAAGGTTCAAAGTTGATTGGGAAAGTTTCGGGTAGCTTGATGTGCCGTCAATTGCGTAACACGCTATTAATCCAGAATCTGAATCATTTTGAAGGGTATTGCTAATCCATTGCTTCATATGTTCGAGAAATTTGTCTGCTCAACAACGTAAATAACGCAATGAATGTTGTTGAACTGTCAAAATGAAAGCCATTCCTACTGTTACGAAATTACCCCGCACCAATACCAAGGTTGCCTCAATCGGCGTCAGTGAATTTCATCCTGCGTCCCACGCGGGATTCACTTCAGTTTCACCAGAGCTTTCGTCATCATCATTACAGCCGAAAGACGTCCACTCCTGGACATAGGCCTCCCCCAAGCACCTCCACTTCGGTGCTTCTCGCAAATTCCTGCGGCCTTCACAAGGTCATCCGTCCACCTTGTGGGAGGCGTTCCAATGCTACACCTTCCAGTACCCAGTCGCCCCTCCAGAACCTTTTGGACCATAATGTGCCCTGCCCACTGCCATTTAAGTTTGGCAATTCTTCGGGCTATGTCAGCTACCTTGGTTCTCCTGCGGATCGCTTTAATATTCTGTTACCTGTCTATAAACGGAACTGAAGTGCAAGTAGCAGCGTCACAATGCAGCACAGGGGGCGCCACTGCCGCCATTATTGAGCTGTCTTCACCGACAACGTACGGGATGTGGTCGATGTAGACGCTGTCGAAGAGGCACATGCGCTTCATGTATTCTTCGGAGTGGGTGAACATCGTTGGGGGAGTTCCTGAAAGAGGACGAGTTGAAAATTTAAGAGGAGGAATTGTTGTACTTAAAAAACCGGGCACACAGGCCTCCTCTCTCCGGAGTGGACCGTACTGGGCCCGCGTGGTGGTTCCACGCGGGCCCAGTGCGGGTTGGTAAATGTCACATGTCTTCGAATTTTTGATTCTAGGACATGCCGGTTTCCTCCCAATATTTTCCTTCGCCGTTTTGAGAGCAGTGGTGATTAAATAATTTACATAAAGTACCTCTGTCTGGGCTCGAACCTACGACCTACAACTCGTAAGTCGCGGCCGATAGCTCGTAATGAAGAAAATAATATAATAGGCTATTTGACTGGTTTCTGATAAACATCTCAGATTATTTAATGGTGTCTAACGAGCCCACAAAAACCTATTACTTCAAATTGCATAATGTATTTCTTTTAAAAAATAGTAAATAAAAATGTACTGTTTAAATAAGCCGCCAAAACGCTATCTTTAACAATATGGCGTCGTGACGTCACGATTCAAGTAAACAAACGTTGAAACGGTCGAGATACTAGACAAAAGTCATCTGTTCTGTCAACGATAGACAGAAATTTACTAAATCATGACGTCATCTTAAGTTCAGCCAATCCAGACCGTTTTCGATTACGTGGCGCCAGATTTAAAAAGATGAAGTTTTTTCGGGATTTTTTTTATAAATAATAGGCACATTGTTTTGTAGTAAAATTAATGCAAATCGATTTTAAAAGCGATAATCATACGAGTGTCAATAATTATGACCTTATGTTTTACATTGTCAAATAGCCTATTGTTTCAACTCACCAACAGTATAATACCTAGTATTACACATATGCTCCTGTATGAGATCAGATCGGTTGTGGAACCACCCGATCAGCCACTGCAGGTCCTCAAACTTGGTTATCTCATCATTGATGACTTTCCGCGTTAAGCGAAGGTATTCCACGTCGGCTTCTATAACTGATTCATCTTTATCTTCACCGTAACTGCAAAATACTATTGTTAATAACTTAAACTACTACTAGACATGACACCCAGAAACTATGGAACAAGTCTTCGCACAAATTGCCTAAAAAGGCGGAGGAAGTATCTGTCGCCGTAAAACGCGCAAGGCGTCACGTTTCCGATATAATAACGTTCACTATATTGATCAAAGTTGTTATGGATGTCACTAGATCAATTTTGAAAATGGCTGCCATTTTGAAAAAAAAAACAAAATGGCGCGACAATATTTATGCCACGGATCTTCAAAGGCCTTTGCTATCTGATAATTCCACCTACTTTCGGTACTGCATCTTGAGGACAGCTTCAGACATATGGATCCTGAAGATGACTCCAGGTCTCAAATGTGCTTGGTACAGGTCCTTAGGCATCTCGACATATCCTGACTCCCAATCCTGGAAGTAACGCATTTTGTTTATTTTATTGGCAAGCAAGCAAGCTTACCACAGATCCAGGCGCAGATACATGGGGGGTAGGAACGGATGCAGTCGTAGTCATCTTCGAATAGGAGGGCACATTGTTGAGTTTTGGGAAAACAGGTAGGTGCCGAAGGTGTCTGGCTTTTTCGGCTTGAGAACCCCCTTTGTGGTTAAGTGGTCATCGCCGCTTATGGAAACCTCAACGTCGATTTTCATCATCATCTGCCGAACCTTTTCCCAACTATGTTGGGGTCGGCTGCCAGTCTAACCGGTTGCAGCTGAATACCAGTATTTTACATGGAGTGACTGCCGATCTGACCTCCACAACTAAGTTACTTTCGTCGTCTTTTGTCCTTTCGACCTCAAACTGCTCGAAACTGTAGATATAAGTTTATTTATTTCAAACTCAAACTCAAAGCATTTATTTCAATTAAACTAATTACAGGCACTTTTGAATTGTCAAAGGGTCGGTCAGTCAGAAAGATGAAGCTAGTTGCCCATTCCAAAGCGTAGGTACCTACGGAGAAGAACGGGCAAGAAACTCCATGGACACTCTTTTAAATGATGATGACGTAGGACGCAACATGTGTCGATACTCTTGCGCCATCCCATCTTCCTGGCTAGGCATGCTGTGCTGGCGCTGCGGCTGCGGAAAATTTCAAGCTTCGAAAATATAATAGGGCCGTGGGGTCCGAGTGCTAATGGTCTATTTATGGAAATTTCGAAACGGTTGGTTGACACTTCCCGTGACCCAAGGGCTGGCTTTTACCTTGGCCAGAGGCTAAGCATCGCCATACAACGTGGTAATGCCGCCAGTCTCTTGGATACATACCAGTCGACAGCGATGCGGATGAATTTTTGAGACGTTATACATATTTGTTTCTGTATAGTTTCAGTTAATCATCATCATCATCAGCCTATAGCAGTCCACTGCTGGACATAGGCCTCCCCTAATGAGCGCCATAGCGCCCTGTCTTCAGCTTGACGCATCCAGCATCTGCCTGCAGTCTTTCGCAGATCGTCATCCCACCTGGCCGGAGGGCGTCCCACACTACGTTTGCCGAGTCGTGGTCTCCACTCAAGAACTCGTTTACCCCAGCGGTTGTCGGTTCTTCGCGAGATATGGCCGGCCCACTGCCACTTCAGCTTGCTAATTCTTTGAGCTATGTCGATAACTTTCGTTCTCTGTCGGATGCATTCGTTACGGATCCTATCCTTCAGAGAGACTCCGAGCATAGCTCTTTCCATAGCTCGCTGAGCTATGGAAAGATCTATGTTATTTCAGGTTAGGATTTAATTTTGTTATTTTTATTAATTAATTAGGTAGGTATTAGTTATTATTTGCTTAGGTACTTATTATTTTAGTTTGCAACAATGATGTTGATGATGAAAAGGTATACTTTACCTTCAGGCCGGGATCGTAGATATCATAGTGAGGGTTTTTTGACTCAATCCTGTCTCTCTTTCGACTACTTTCTTTCCCGATTCGGGCTATCGGGACCTCTGTGGTGGTTCCATTCTTGGACTGCAAATGATAAATGAATGTATCAAATAAATAGTTATTGTAGCTGTATCTACAACGCCATATGCGAACAACGCGTCATACTGACGATGACGTCACGCAAAATTCTGCATCGCGCAAGCAGAGTTTACCGCGCAACTAGCATAGATACAACGACCCGACATGAATCATCGGGCAGTTTCCCGCCAGACACAACACCCGTCTGGGCGGAGGATCCTCCCTTTTCTATAGAGTATGAGTGAAGTTTACACACTGTTCCTCGTACCTCTAGATATTATTATTATTAAAAAGAAGGTCTTGTAGTTTCGACCTGGACTGACGAGTTGTAGGTCGTCAGTTCGAACCCAAGTAGGCAACTTACTTTGTGTATTTAATTTCATCACCACTGCTCTCTAACCGGTGAAGAAAACATTGTGAGGAAACCGGCATGTCCTAGAACCAAAAATTCGAAGACATGTGACATCTACCAAGCCGCACTGGGCCCGCGTGGTGGATTATGAGCCACTTCCTCTCATAGAAAGGAGGCCTGTGTCCCAACAGTGGGAACATTAGAGGTTGATTGTGATTAAAGTAGGCACACCAGAGACGCGCCCGTGTCTCGTGCTGGTGCAATGGTGTGCTAAATCCAAGCTAAATATTAATGCACACACACATAAACACAAACCTAAACCACACACACACGTCACACTCCCGTAATAAATTCTCTAAATATAGGGTCAAATAAAATTAGGTAGCGAAACTCCGCAAATGAGATAGATATCGATATGTCAACATCTGCCTAGCCTTTTCCCAACTATGTTGGGGTCGGCTTCCAGTCTAACCGGATGCAGCTGAATTCCAGTATTTTACATGGAGCGACTGCCTTTTTTTTTTTTTTTCGTGTAGAAATGCTCATGCATTCTGCACTACCACGGGAAGATAGTGCAGTTATGTGGGACTCTAACCCACTAAAACTCCACGGTGTCCTCCTCTGCCGCTTATGGCGGGAACACGGGCACGCGTTAGCACTCATCCGTGAACCCGCCGCGGCTGTCCGTCACCGGACCCTCCTCCGGGGAGTACTCCCCATCATCGGCGCACCAGAACACATAGCACGCCGTGACCACCCCAGGGACCAAACCAGCACATGGGCGCCAGACGACCCCGTCTCTGCCACCCTTGGTCCCCCTGCGACGGGTCAGGTCATTGGCCCCGCCGCCTGCCAATTTTCGGCCGCAGAGGATAGGGAGAGTGGCCAACGTCATACCAACACTCCTCTTCCCCTGCGGCCCCACCGCGTCCGCCATCGAACGGTGGCGACCCCGTCAAGGCCGCGGAAAGTAGGGAGAGCGGCGCACCGTAATACCGGCACTCCTCTCCCGCCGCGGCCTCCAACCCTCAGCCGCGATGCCTCCGATACGACATCGCGGCCCGCTTATCTGACCTCCACAACCCAGTTACTGGGTAATACGATACCCCTTGGTAAGACTGGTTGTCAGACTTTCGGGCTTCTGACTACCCGTAACGACTGTCAAAGATCCACGAATGACTAACGGCTTAACGTGCTTTCCGAGGCACGGGCGGAGGGGTCTCGGTATGTAAAGATGGTCACCCATCCACAGGCCAACCGCGGCAAGCGTAGCTTAACCTGATCGATCGACCTGTGCGGCTGTTATTATTTAGCCACGGGCCTCTCCATCGATATCTAAACATGATAAAACAAAAAAGAAATTCAAGTCCGCGGAGTTTCTTTACCTAATTTAATTTAATCCTGGACAAATAGATAGAAGGCGAAAGCGCCAGGGTAGCCCGCGAAATTCAAGTTTGCAATACGAAACGTTTTTTGCAATTTGCTGGTAAGTCTTGTATTAAGTTGTACGTTGATTAAAATGTGATTCGCGATTAGTATTTACAGAATTATAATCATTATAGTCATCAACACAACTCTCTAAGACCAAGTAATCCCCAAGAATGACTATTTCATGAAATCTTGACATTTGGGGATTATACTAACTTAACAAGTTGTATTACTGCTTGTAATGATTATAATTCTGTAAATACATATTTGTTACGACCGCAAACAACGTACAACTTTACTGACCAGCAAATTGCAAAAAACGTAAGAAAATTTTGTATTTCGCGGGCTACCTTGGCGCTTCCCCCATAAAGGCATTCCTTACGTCATCTTCAGGTTGTCTGGTGGTTGATCGTTGGCGACTACGTCGTTTGCCACCGCGACCCCGGCGTCTCTGCAAATTTTAATAATAATCATTGTATTGTGGTCATCTTTATAATAATAGCCTCCCCAACCGTTTTCGGTCACGGTGGCCAATCTCAATGGAGATTAGCCAGGTACGCAGGAGATATTATAGTGCACAAGTGTGTGCGCAAACACAGGTGCACTCTCTGTTCCTTTTACTCTCATAGTCCGATGGGACGGCAATCCGACACGACCGGGGAGAGATCAGGCGCAGGACCAACGGCTTTACGTGCTTTCCGAGGCACGGGGGTATTAAAACCGCCTACTTCCAAACTCCGGACTGTTACTAAGAAATTCCTATTGGAAAACCCAATAACACTTTGTCCGACCCGGGAATCGAACCCAGGACCCACGCTCAGCAGTCGCGCTTGCAACCACGAGACCAACCGGGCAGTCAAACTCAAGGTCATCTTTATACATGTGACATGTCATTTGTGGACTGCCCCTCTGGTCTCGTGGTCGCCAGCGCGACTAGTGAGCGTGGGGTCCTGTCCTGGGTTAGACTCCCAGGTCGGGCAAGTGTTTTTCCATCAAGAATTTCTCAACAGCAGCCCGTCCTAGGCCCGGTTCCTCAACGAGGTACTCAAGTGCGTTATCATTTTAATACGCCATTATTACGATATTCAGCATCTCAAGATCATTGTCGTTTATCAGTCCATAACTTGGCTGCTATCGTAAACCCAAACCATAACTTGAGTACGTAAATTATCATGACCTCAAGACTGATATCAAGTGCGAGCTTTTGGGCTGAGTCATCTGCCTAGCCTTTTCCCAACTATGTTGGGGTTGGCTTCCAGTCTAACCGGTTGCAGCTGAATTCCAGTATTTTACATGGAGCGACTGCCTATCTGACCTCCATAACCCAGTTACTGGGTAATACGATACCCCTTGATAAGACTGGTTGTCAGACTTTCGGGCTTCTGACTACCCGTAACGACTGTCAAAGATCCACGAATGACAACCGGGACCAACGGGTTAACGTGCTTTCCGAGGCACGGAGGGGTCACGGTATGTTAAGATGGTCACCCATCCACAGACCAACCGCGGCAAGCGTAGCTTAACTTGATCGATCGACCTGTGCGGCTGTTAATAATTAGCTACGGGATTAATAGTGTCCAAAGCGAACACACTATGCCGAAGGTCAGTGCCGGATTAGCCCATAAGCAAATTAAGCAATTGCTTAGGGCATCACGTCTCGGGGGGCACCATAAGGCAGAAACAGCACCGAAACTGTATTTGCTAGCACATGAAAGGCAAGGCTGTTTATCAACAAGATATTACAAGACCCAAAAGTCACTCTAGCTCTAAAAGATGTGCGCCAATCTTTACAGATCGCTCGTCGTTGTTTTGAAAAAATACGAGGTGACCAGTGGATAGGACTACAGGACTACAGTTGTGGATTGCTTAGGGCATCAAGTAGTCTTAATCCGGCACTGCCGAAGGTACGCGACCGAAGTTGCGGGGCTGATTTTACGTTCCGACGTATTCGGCTGATGAACTTACGCGGCAGCAATTCAGTTGCGCACACGCGGGGCGCGGCCACGCCTAGCTGCTTCCCGTCCCGGATCTTCTTCGGCAATCGAACCGAACTTCGGTCGCGTATAATGTGTGCTCTACAGAATACGTTGCCGCCGAATTGCCGCTGAACTTACGCCCGACCGAAGTTCGGCTGGTACCTAATTTAATTTAATTTATGTAATCATGCCGAACTTCGGTCGCGTATCTTCGGCATAGTGTTTAGACACTCGACTTTGTCTGCGTGTATTTTGTATTTCATCATTTCAAGTATCCAGGATGACAAGTAGCCCATGGCCCTACGCTATCCTAGGTCTGTCTCTCTTTCATACGTTTCATAACAATCGGTTCAGCAGTTTAGGCGGGAAAAAGTAACAAACTGACTGACGGGCAGAATCACTTTCGCAGAGTTATTATACTTTCCCATATATAATATTACTAGCTGCGCCCCGCGGTTTCACCCGCATAAGTGTCGATCCCGTGGGAATATCGGGATAAAAAGTCCTATATGTTAATCCTGGTTATAAACTATCTGTGTGCCAAATTTCATTGAAATCCGTTGAGTAGTTTTTGCGTGAAGAAGTAACAAACATACAAACACTCACAAACTTGTGTGATTAAGAACTATAGCTTCTGCCCGCAACTTCGTCTGCGTGAAATTTGTTGCTCCCCGACCTACCTCGTCGCATCGCATCGCCTGACCGCGCTAGTACATCGTTTTCGCTTGTACGCTATGATGCAACGTAATTTCGGCATGATGTGTCGTCAGTAATTCAAATAGCACTGCAGGCGTAATCATGCCGAACTTCGGTCGCGTATCTTGGCATCATTCTTTCTAACTTTTTTCTTTTTGCTCGGCTCCTGTCCTCATCATCATCATCATTTCAGCCGAAAGACGTCCACTGCTGGACATAGGCCTCCCCCAAGCACCTCCACTTTCTCCGGTTCTGCGCTTCTCGCATCCAACGGGTTCCTGCGGCCTTCACAAGGTCGTCGGACCACCTTGTGGGAGGCCTTCCAACGCTACGTCTTCTGGTACGCGGTCGCTACTCTAGAACCTTTCGGCCCCATCGGCCATCTGTTCTGCGAGCAATGTGCCCTGCCCACTGCCACTTAAGTTTGGCAATTCTTCGGGCTATGTCGGTTACCTCGCCTGTCCTAGCGTGATGTTAATAGCCTTCTTCAAATTGGGCTATATATGCAAAAAGATTTTTTGTAATCCGACTGGTAGTTACGGAGATTACCTCCTACAATACAAATTTACAAACAAACCAATACCTCTTTATATATAATATTAGTATAGGAGTATCCATACTTAATATTATAAATTCGACTGTCTGTCTGTATGTTACCTTTTCACGCATAAACCACTGAACGGAATTCGATAAAATTTGGCAGAGAGATAGATTGCATCCCGGGGAATCGGGATCGACACTTATGCGGGTAAAACCGCGGGGCGCTTCTAGTAATATATAAGTCAACGATACCTAATACCAATAATTTAATTTGACCCGATAGAGTCTGTGTAGGAGTACATGGGGAAAACACTATTAAAACAGTCAAATTCACCACAAAATTTTATTGCAACGTCATAAGCTCACTCCTCCATATCCTTAGGCTCAGTAATAGAATCAACAAACATTATAGAGTTGCACTCTGCTGCGTCACACTGCAGCATAGGCGGCACTTCCACAGGCGTCACGGAGTACTCATCACCAATCACGTACGGATTCCCATCAATCCATAAGGCGTCAAACAAGCAGTATATATGCACTTTGATCGTCATATAGCTGATGAATTTGTAGATCCGTCCCCCACATTCTCCCAAATGTTCCTTTATGCTCTTGTCCGTTTTATACATCAGCAGAAGATTGTGGAACTTCGTTATCTCATCCATTACGACCTTTTTAATCAGATTAGTGTAAATAATATCAGCTTCAATATGTCTTTCGGGGTCCTCATACATTCTCTGCTTTATTCGCAGGATTGCATCTGACATTCTTACTCGGAATATGACTCCTGGATTCATTTGATCAGGTAAGATTCCAGGTTTCCTTGTCGATGTCGAGAACTCTAGGATCCTGTCTTTCACGGGCTCTGGGTACGTGTAGTGGTGTGGCCGCTCCCGAAGTTGTGGGCCGAGAAGTGTGTTAAATTTTCTCACGTTCTGCGGCAAAAAATAGTCTTGTCAGTTCAGGCGTCAAATTATGTGGTTTTTTTTCTCTTTTTTTGGGCACTAACACTCTTTTATTTTGTGTAGAATATCACTGAACACTTATGTTTATCAGATTACGAATAATTTCTGGATGAACATGGCAAAAAATGTAGTTTTAGAGTCTTTTTTGAAAGCATCCGCGTATCCCGATATGAAACGTTCGAAAAACCAGAATACTCGCGAATTCTTGGGCTAGAATAGAAGAAGATAAGATTGGATAAATAATTAAAATCTAAAATGGCATCGGTACTATTAAAATTAACCTCATAATGGTTCAGCATAGCTAATCACAACCACTCGGTACGCTTCCGTACCGTTCAGGAGGCCCCCTGAACGGTACCGAAGCGTACCGAGTGGTTGTCTTACGTTAGGTTGACGCCTGTTTGACGGCGAGGCGAAAGGCGATACGGTGTCGATCCCTTTCCGATTTGATACGTGTGCTTATGACCTTTAACATCCTTACATACACGCTAGGCGACTAACGAAGGCGCCAAGCGCGCAGTGCGGTGCGGTCAGTTGCGAACATTCTAGAGCGTTCGTTTCACTCGCAAGGTGACTCGCTAAGCTCTAGGCGCTCACTTTATCTATTCCGTGTAGGCGCTATTCAAGCCACCTGTCAGTGCGTGCACAGCCTTAGGCCAACTTCATCATCATCATCATTTCAGCCGAAAGACGTCCACTGCTGAACATAGGCCTCCCCCAAGCACTTCCACTTCGACCGGTTCTGTGCTTCTCGCATCCAACGGGTTCCTGCGGCCTTCACAAGGTCGTCGGACCGCCTTGTGGAAGGCCTTCCAACGCTACGTCTTCCGGTACGCGGTCGCCACTCCAGAACCTTTCGGCCACATCGGCCATCTGTTCTGCGAGCAATGTGCCCACTGCCACTTAAGTTTGGCAATTCTTCGGGCTATGTCGGTTACCTTGGTTCTCCTGCGGATCTCCTCATTCCTGATTCGATCACGCAGGGAAACTCCAAGCATAGCCCTCTCCTTTGCCCTTTGGGTGACTTTCAGCCTTCTTATAAGGCCCATTTAGGTCAACTTAGGTGTAATTTATTCTAGGCTTATTGTAAGACATTCCTATGATTTCTGTCTTCAAAGGGCGAGAGATTTGATTTAATTGACTTTCGTTTCATACGATTATGCAAATAAGATTCATATCGGTAAAAAAACAACCACAAGAGAGTCGGACATTTTGAAAAAAAAAATGGTGGACAGGCAAGTATGCCACGGAACTTCAAAGCCTTTTCTGTGTCTACCTTTTACAGTTCAAAAGATACAGCCCTGTGACAGGCGGACGGACACCAGAACTTTAGTAATAGGGTTCTGTTGGCACCCTTTAGGTATCTACGAAACCCTAAAAACGCTTTCTTAAATTCGCTTATATGAATATGAACAATATGATCTAAAGAATAATGTTTACATTTGTATGAAACGCTAACTGTAAACTTTTTAGACTTTTGAAAAAACCAGAACAAATAATACATCTGTACTAACCCGGGCTCGTCTCTTGATCCGGTTCTGTTCTGGCAAAGACTCCTGATTATAGTCGTTGACGAGCTGCTCGAACTTGCTGAAGTCGTACGGAGCCCAGGAGTCGAGACCAGGGTCCCCCTGGAGTTCTGCCGGCTCATTCTGAAAAGATTAATAGGGTAGTGCCTCATTTCATAAAAAACGTCTTACGGGCCTCTCGAATTCGAGTTGGTTTCGCTCCCCGGGACCCCAGAGATCTGAGAAATGTCAAAGACGAAAAAAGAAAAAAAATGGTAGGTATTTATTCATCTATTGTAAAAG
The DNA here is from genome assembly GCA_951800025.1 of Oligia strigilis. Taxonomy (NCBI): domain Eukaryota; kingdom Metazoa; phylum Arthropoda; class Insecta; order Lepidoptera; family Noctuidae; genus Oligia; species Oligia strigilis. Next base: position 5,004,991 of record OX637570.1, read on the forward strand.
AAAGTCGTGTTAGTTACACTATTTATAACTCAAGAACGGCTGAACCGATTTGGCTGAAAATTGGTGGGGAGGTAGCTTAGAACCAGGAGACGGACATAGGATACTTTCTATCCGTTTTTTTATCCGGTTTTAGACGGACATAGTATTTACCTAATACTTTTTTTTACTTATAGGAGTAGGGTAGGAGTAGTGTAGGCGTAGGTTAGGAGTAGGGTAGAAGTAGGGTAGCAAATGTATCTAGGTGGCGATCAAAGTGCAAATACGCGAGCCTACCAACTTATTGCTTAAAAAATACATACTTATTTCAAAACCATGTACAAACGCCGGCACATCAAGCTACGACAATCTGTCAAATTTCTTTAATAGATTTTCAACTTTATCCCTAAAGCATAAGGTTCAAAGTTGATTGGGAAAATTTGACAGTTTCGGGTAGTTTGATGTGCTGGCATCTGTACGTACACCGTACAAATAAATTACATTTAAGTCTTTCGGGTTGTAATTGAAAATGTGTTACGCAATTAGCGTGCACCGTGCAGGTCTACCTTCAGAGTATGGTGCCCTCAAAGATCGCGCCAAACTGAAGCGAATCCAGCGCGTAACTGAGCTGCGGGTAATTGGGTAACAAACTAAACGTCCCGCGTCCCGCGCGGGATTCGCCGCAGTGTGGCCCAAGCATAAGAACAACCTACCTTCGCATGTGGTGCTTTCTTGGTCATCAGGTTGACAGGCTGGTCGTAAATGTCATCTTGTCTCTGTAAAAATATCAAAGTGATTAAATGGCTAATTAGTTGATTTGATTGACTCCAGAATACAGATCATCAAACTGAGCAACTTTCTCCATGGGACCAATCGTATTCCAGTAAAAATTATCAGCTGCCTCGTACAAAACTTCAGTACCTTCCGACCCAAATGTAAGGGACGGGCCAGGGCCGTCTTTACCCCGGGTTGTCCCGTACAAAACTTTAATACACCGACCCAAATGTATGGGACGGGCCAGGGCCGTCTTTACCCCGGGTTGTCCCATACAAAACTTTAATACACCGACCCAAATGTATGGGACGGGCCAGGGCCGTCTTTACCCCGGGTTGTCCCGTACAAAACTTTAATACACCGACCCAAATGTATGGGACGGGCCAGGGCCGTCTTTATCCCGGGTTGTCCCGTACAAAACTTTAATACACCGATCCAAATGTAAGGGACGGGCCAGGGCCGTCTTTACCCGGGGGTGCAAGGGGTGCGAGGCACCCTGGCCAGGGTTTTAGGGGGCGCAAGCCGGTCAGGTCACCACTCATTATAACCGCACTGCTCCAGCGCAGTAACGGCCAGGCACCGCCTCGGAAAAATCCACCCGTTTGAGCTACCAACTAGTAAGCGGCATCTGAACAACAAGCTGTTGCCTCACCGTTGGCGTGCCAGCAGCGAACGGTCGTCTTGCTGACAGCTCGTTGGCGACAAGCGGGTGGATTTTTCCCGAGGCGGTGCCGGGCCGTTACTGCGCCGGAGCGGTCAAACATGCGTCACCCTAACGTAAGCACGTAACCAAAGCGGATCAGCAGATCCGATACGTCGACTCGGCTACGGCTAGACGACGCCGCGCTTACGGCTCACCGACCGCTGGTTGATGGTGCTGCAGGCAGGCCGCGGGTGGGATGAGAGGGGCAAGGGTGGACGAAGAGACGTATGCTCGGGGACGACGAGCCGTAACGCACCGCACCGCGGTTCGTGAGCTTGTCCCGAGGCGAGGCGATTACGATTAGTGTGCGTTGCAGTAGGGAGTTTTATACAAAGAATACTGAATGGCTCGAGTTAATAAGGTGATCCCTTTCCGAGTTGATATGTGTGTTAAGTTTGACCATACCTTTCTGATACAAATCCTGTATAAAGTGGACTCAATTCACAGATCGTAATTTGACTTAGAAAGTTAGCGTTACAGACGAATATGAGCCTTCTTTTATACAAATATTGTCTATATTCCTATAAGCAAATGTGAATAAGAGTTCCATACTAATAAGAACCTTATTCTTTTACAGAGAATGTTGATATTAGTATAAAACATTTTTAAGCAAGGTAAAGTCAGTGTGGTCAACGGATATCGAGTGGTCTATGAATTTTGCCCTGAGCTGTATGGAAGTTGTGCTTACATTTGAGTAGTCAAACATCAAACTGGCATGCGGGTTTGAAGTCACCCATGTAATAAAGAAGCAGGTGATCTGAAAATATAATTTTAACTTTAATTAATACGGCCCTAGATTTTTTTTAGGTGGTGCAAAATCTTAACGTGGCGTCGCCTGTCTCTGAAATTTAATTTGATAAATGCATGGGCTGTTCGTTTTCTATTAATAAAATAAAATTTTATTCGAGAACATCCATCGGTTTCTTAGTAAACTTCAACTATATCCGACGATCCTGCATACTTATCTCTTTTGTTGACTGTACCATGTTCAAAGTTCCTATGATATATGCATAATGCAGTTGCTTGCTTGTAGAAGATCGGCTTTATAGTAAGTTACTATACTAAATTGAAAAAAAACCATTGAATTCACGCCACTGTTACCGTAAGCAACACCACGCGTGTTTTGTTTATAAGATGATTAAAAAAATACCCGCTTCGGATGTGTTCGGCTGTCCTCGGGGTGTACTCGGTTTTAATGTATATCCGACACTGACCTGTATTATACATTTGTATGATATAGGTCAGTGATATCCGATATGTCAGTGAGTGGTGACAAAGTCTGTCGGCACTCCCGGAGTGCCACTGTTTTTTTTATTTGTTGTTTTATCAGCCATAGCAGACTGACATACACTGTACTTATTACGGTTAAAAAGAATCAGCCCTATGACAGACGGAAGCGTAGCCTAGTAAAAAGGTCCCATTCGCACCCTTTAGGTTCGGAACACCTTAAAACCAAAAAAAAAATCTTACCAAAAAAAACTGAAGGTGCCCCAGCATTTTTTGAAGGAAACCTGTCGGTTCACCCGTTGCAGAGCAACTGAAGATTCCTGTTAGTGAAGAAATCAATACTTTTATTATATATTTTGTTCTAAGAAGTAGTACAAATTGATCGTTAGTGCAATTATTATAAAACTTTATGGTTTTGTGTTAATTGACTGCTACGCTTCGTGGCCGTGGTAACGACCGCGACTTACAGAGTTGTTAGGTCGTAGGTTCGAACCCAGACAACTTTGTGTAAATTATTTCATCACCACTGCTCTCAAAACGGTGAAGGAATACATCGTGAGGAAACCGGCATGTCCTAAAATAAAAAATTCGAAAACATGTGACATCTACCAACCCGCACTGGGCCCGCGGACTACTGCCTCTCACAGAGGGGGCCTGTGTAGCAGCAGTGGGAACATTATAGGCTAATTATGTTCGAGATGGCTGTTCATCAGGATCCAGAAAACCATCGCCTTTATAACAACTAACTAGCTGCGCCCCGCGGTTTCACCCGCATAAGTGTCGATCCCGTGGGAATATCGGGATAAAAAGTAGCCTATGTGTTAATCCTGGTTATAATCTATCTGTGTGCCAAAGTTCATTCAATTCCGATCAGTAGTTTTTGCGTGAAAGGGTAACAAACCATCCATTCATCCATTGTCACAAACTTTCGTGTTTATAATATTAGTAGGATTGGATTAAAACAAAAATTAATACAGATTTAACATATAATTTATATATTTTATTTTAAAATAATTTTATAATAACTAAACAGTCACAATACATTTTGTACATAATACCGTATTTATTGCGTTTACATTCACGGTGTAAAATCCACTTACGACTAAATATTAAAGTGACATTCAAAAACCAACTTTATTTTATGTAACATAAAGTGCAAAGTCGCGAAATCGACGCTGACATCAAACTGTCAAACGACTTCTCAGGCCAGGCATCCTTGTTTGCACTTTACGACCCTAAAAATAAAGTTTATTATTCAATGTCGTCAGGAAATCTGCATTGCGTTCCTTTTTGGTCTGTGCAAGACCATAGCCAATAGTCTGTCTCGAATAGATGTCAAAAAATCCCAGTGGACTGAAATCAAGTATACTTTGTCATGGTATGGGCAGCGGATGCGGGGAATGAGGAAAATGTCGTGAGGAGAGTTTGTAGTATGAATGTCGATGGCTATAAGAGTAGGGGAAGACCAAAGAAACGATGGATGGAATGTGTGAATGATGATATGGTTAGAAAGGGGGGGACTACCGAGATGACGACTCATAGAGAAGTCATCATCTGCCTAGCCTTTTCCCAACTATGCTGGGGTCGGCTTCCAGTCTAACGGGATGCAGCTGAATACCAGTATTTTACATGGAGCGACTGCCTATCTGACCTCCACAACCCAGTTACTGGGTAATACGATACCCCATGGTAAGACTCCATGTTGGGGTCGGCTTTCAGTCTAACGGGATGCAGCTGAATACCAGTATTTTACATGGAGCGACTGCCTATCTGACCTCCACAACCCAGTTACTGGGTAATACGATACCCCTTGGTAAGACTGGTTGTCAGACTTCTGACTACGCGTAATGACGGTCAAAGATCTACATATCACAGCCGGGACCAACGGCTTGACGTGCTTTCCGAGGCACGGAGGGGTCTTGGTATGTAAAGATAATCACCCATCCACAGACTAGCCGCGGCAAGCGTAGCTTAACCTGATCGATCGAACTTTGCGGCTGTTATTATTTAGCCACGGGCCCCTGACTATTAGAGAGAAGTATGGAAGAAAAAGGCATGTTGCGCAGATCCCAAATAAATTGGATTAAGGTTGTCGTTATGTTATTCTTCGTAAACAGGGACTAAAATAGCTCTTAAATCCCTAGAGACTAAAAGTGATTTGAATTTGGAATGTGGATGTTATTAGTAAAACTTCCAATCACCAAAGAGATCAATCACGAACATTGTATGAACAAGTAACAGGCTGTATGATAAAGTAAAAGGCACGTGAGCCAAAAAAAAGTTTGTGAAAAAATAAAAAACGCGCGAAAAGCATTCTGCCTTCGTTCGTAATTGTTTACTCAAAATTGTATGTAAATAAATAAACGTACTATTCTTATCCATAAGTTGCACTTACTTGTTTTTTCATAGAGGGTGATAAAAAATAGAGTGTCCACCTCGGGAGCAACACTATTTTAAGCTCGAGTGACGTACAAACACTCTCGCCTTCAAAATAGTTGTTTGCTCCCTTGGTAAATAAACTACTATTTTATAACCGACTAAAAATTTCAACGTAAGGAGGTCCAGAACCATGTACTGAATTTATGGTTACAGTTTACGCGTAAATGTCCCTTAATCAACTGTTTGATCGCGTATTTTAAGACCATCCTACCTCCGGCCAGTTGATAGGACTCGCCTCATGTTCAGCGGTGGACGTGAAGGGCAATGTATCCGATATTGGGCAATGGTTTAATATCGGACACGACACGACCATCATCTGCCTAGCCTTTTCCCAACTATGTTGGGGTCGGCTTCCAGTCTAATCGGATGCAGATGAATACCAATATTTTACATGGAGCGACTGCCTATCTGACCTCCACAACCCAGTTACTGGGTAATACGATACCCCTTGGTAAGACTGGTTGTCAGACTTTCGGGCTTCTGACGACCCGTAACGACTGGCAGATATCCACGACCAGCCGGGACCAACGGCTTAACGTGCTTTCCGAGGCACGGAGGGGTCTTGGTAAGAGAAGATGGCCACCCATCCACGGACCAACCGCGGCAAGCGTAGCTTAACCTGATCGATCGACCTGTGCGGCTGTTATTACTTAGCCAGAAGCCTCTTCGGACACGACACGTCCCACTTTATATGTGTTTTTTACAAAAGCGTCAGGGCAGCCCCATGAATTTCCCAACCATGAATTCAGCACATCATTTAAGACTCCCCAGCGATATTTTCAAAGAAAATCAAAAAGAAATCAGCTGTTTCATAGAGAAGTGCAAATAACCAACGCGGTCAAAATGTATGGAACAGCAATTTTTTTTTAAATATCTGACGAAAAATTTCAAGGGGGTTTAGAATAATGTACTGAATCGATGGAGTTAGGGTCAGGGTTATTGGTAAAACATTAACAACCTCGTAAGAGGTCATTGTACTCATCATTTTGAACAACTTTTACTATGGGCCAAAAAAAAAAAAAAACCTGAAACCGCGAAAAAAAATCTGCTGTTCCCTACATTTATGTTCGTATAACTCGTCAAAACGTAGGGAACAGCTGATTTTTTTTTCGCAATTTCTGGTTACCAATAAATACGTATTATACATATTAGAGAAAACACATAAATACGTTCGTATGGAACGAACGCAAACGGCCACGTGCCCGACGACCTGCGACCCGACGCGGGCTGTAAGGCCCACACGGACTGCTCCAGCTGTAAGCCAGTGATCAACATACAAGGACTGCTCGTACCGTCAAATTCAACCGCTTGAAGCTGCCATTGATAACCTTTTTTTTGTCTGTGGGAACCTTCAAAAGGCACCCGACCTCCGGGGAGGGAGGTCGGGGAGTGTGGGATTTTTATCTCACTAAAACCACCCCGGTGATCACCATCAGCACATAGGGATGGTCCCGGTTCCTCTTAAAAGACTAATTCTGGAACCCCCCCATGCAACGCCTGAAAGACCTAGTTGCTGCTGCAGCAGTCGGTATCAACTGCTCTGCGGTTTTTATTGCTGGCCTTAACACACGCGTCGTGAAATGAAGAGCGCAGGCGGAGGTAACTGCGCGAGAGCAGTCGACAGCTCGAGCAGTGTATGCCTGGCGACTGCTTGGCCGTACGATGAAATTTCACCGCGCTACCGACCGCCCGAAACAGTCGCGACTGCTCGAGCGGTTCCGTGTATGTGTGTGCGTAGAAGACTGTAGTTTGTTATGCAGTCGCAGCTTGAAGCAGTCCGTCTATCATCATCATTTCAGCCGAAAGACGTCCACTGCTGGACCTCCCCCAAGCACCTCCACTTCGACCGGTTCTGCGCTTCTCACATCCAACGGGTTCCTGCGGCCTTCACAAGGTCGTCGGACCACCTTGTGGGAGGCCTTCCAACGCTACGTCTTCCGGTACGCGGTCGCCACTCCAGAACCTTTCGGCCCCATCGGCCATCTGTTCTGCGAGCAATGTGTCCGGCCCACTGCCACTTAAGTTGTCTATGGTCGGAATTAATCATACATAAACGCCCTCTACACGGAACTAATTTGACAGGTGGCTTTCCATCGCTATAATTTCTTCACAGCACCATCTTTAGCGTAGTATTCTCCAATAGCGTCTTGTTTGCTGGTGCCCAGGTACTCTCCAATGACCAGGTTGATTTTCTGCCTGCCAGGCCTTTGAGGGGGGGTGACGATGTCATGCTGACGCAGGAGGTGCTTTTTCCAGTAACATCGGCGGGTGAAGCAGGCGTGGCATATGTCACATTCGAACCTGAAAAAAGTGCGAAAAGTCCTGTTAATGAAGAGCCAACAACAACCAGTCTTACCACGGGGTATAGTATTAACCTGTAACTGTGTTGTGGAGGTCAGATAGGCAGTCCGCTCCATGTAAAATACTGCTATTCAGGTGCATCCGGTTAGACTGGAAGCCGACCCAAACATATTTGGGAAAAGGCTCGGCAGATGAATTGAAGTTATTTTAAGTTAAACAAATATCAACTGTATACTAGTGAGAATGAAGTTGATTTCAGTGACTAGTAACTATTGAAAAAGTTATAAAAATGTTTGAAGTTCTATCGCAAACTGAACTTTATTGTGTAGGTAATAAAGTTATTATTCCAATAACTCATATTTGTTTACATGTTTGGAAACTGAATCGTGAACGCAGATTGCATACGGTTGTTGATCCCAAAAAAAATGATCATGAAAATCATTTTTTTTTTGTTTTGTCATGTTTTGATATTGATTCCCATCACGTCTGCGGAGTTTCTCTAGCTAACCTAATTTGACCCTGTAGATGCTTATCATACTCATCATCTGCCTAGCCTTTTCTCAACTATGTTGGGACGGCTTCCAGTCTAACCGGATACAGCTGAATACCAGTATTTTACATGGAGCTACTATCTGACCTCCACAACCCAGTTGTAGCGGTATCTACAACGCCACATTCGAACAACGCGTCATCCTGACGTCACGCAAATCCTGCATCGCGCAAGCAGAGTTTACCGCGCAACTAGCATAGATACAACGGCTCGATATGAATCATCGGGCAGTTGCCCGCCAGACACAACACCCGTCTGGTCGGAGGATCCTCCCTTTTCTATGGAGTATGAGTGAGCTTTACACCCTGATCCTCATACCTCTATGTTTCCTTTTATTATGATTTTTTGATGTTGACTTGAAAGAGCATGGCAGTTGAGAACGTGTCATGCTCACTTAAATGTCTCACCGATGGTGGCGCGTGTGTTGGATCATTCGGTTCCCTACAAAATGGTTGAGCTGGATGGTGCTGATCCACGCGTCATGTTCGTGAACGGGCGCCGTCGGTTGGGACTGGTCATCTCTTAACTGCCAAGGCTTATTTTTAATCTTATGTCTTGAATTGTTTCTTCATTTTTGTCTTTTTTGCATTGTTCTCACATATAGAAGCAACAAGAATAATGTACCCAGGATTTTGTAATATCTTGATTTAAAAGAGTGTCCATGGAGTTTCTTGCCCGTTCTTCTCCATAGAGATCTACGCTTTGGAATGGGCAACTAGCTTCAACTTTCTGACTAACTGACAGACTATTTAATTTTGACAATTCAAAAGTGCCTGTACAAGGTTTAATTGAAATAAATGATTTGAGTTTGAGTTTGAGTCTATACCTTTACTGGGTAATACGATACCCAGATGTAGATGCTTATGCCGAGGTATATTAGCCAAAAGGTACCTCTTAATGTCAAGGTGCGAATCCAGGTGTCTGTTTAGCTTGGTTCTGTCAAAGAACGTCCGCTGGCAAATATTGCAGTCATGTGGCTTCTCGTTCATGTGTAGTCTTCGGATGTGGCTCGTCAGGTTCGAGGAAGTGTAGTACGAGGCGGTACAGTACTCACATTGGTACATTTTTAAACCTGTAACAGGAAAAAAGGATATTTTTTTTAGTTGTATTACTGGTGCGTACTTGATTACCCAGTAACTGGGTTGTGGAGGTTAGATAGGCAGTCGCACCATGTAGTATAGGCTCTTAATATGGCCGGCTCATTGCCACTTCAGCTTGCTTATTCTGTGAGCTATGACTTACCTGTATGTATCCGTATATGCTTGACGAGATCGTATTTATGCCATGTCTTGTAGTCACACTGGTCGCACGCGTACTTCGGTGGCTGGTGGGACTTCACGTGTGTATAGTGTGACGCGCGGTGTATGAACATCTTACCGCAGATCTGAGGAGTTGAAAAAAAAACTATGGAATACTAGCTTTCGCCCGCGAGGTATGTCGATAAAAACTATCCTATGTCCTTCCCCGGGATGCAATTCATCTCTCTGCCAAATTTTAACGAAATCCGTTCAGTTGTTTAGGCGTGAAAAGGTAAAATACAGACAGACAGACAGAGTTAATTTCGAATTTATAATATTATTATTATGGATACAGGTTCAAATTAAATTAGCTAGCGAAACTGCGCAGACGTGATGGGTATCTCATGATAAAACCAAAATAAATTAATTTGATGATGGTTTTTTTTGGGGTCATCAACCGCCGATAGTATGTAGTCACTTAAAATAGTATTTTTTTTTTTTGTGTAAACTTCGCAGACGTGTTGGGTATCGCTATCTCAACAGATAAAACAGATTTTATTAACTCACACTTTTCTTTTTTTGACAATGGGAAATCATCAAATGACCCCTCCCGCTCTGGGTGGAGCGGATGGGGAGTGTCAGACTCTGTATAAAACCCACCTGTGTTCCTTCCTTAGCCCTTTATGTTCTAGCCAGCGGTAACCCTTTCGGACCATCCCGCAACTCACGTTTCTAGTAACACCAAAACCAGTGGACATTGACCAAAAAAAAATCATAAAATCTTTTTTTTTTGTCGTGTTTAGATTTCGATACCTATCATGTCTGCGGAGTCACGCTAGCTAATTTAATATAACCCTGTATTATCTTACGAACCTCACAAACCCACGTCTCGCTATCCTTATGCACTTTCCTCTTATGATCATCACTCTCCTCCTTGGTGTCAAACTTCATGTCACACGGCTCACAGCACAGCCGCTTGAATTTGAACTTCTTCAGTCTTCGGGGTGCTTTTATTGTGGCTTCGGTCTTCCTCGGACGGCCTCGTATTGGTAGCGGGCTAGAAAAAACCATAATGTAGTTAAAAATAAAATTATAAAACAAAACGACCCAGCGTGAATTCTGTCAGTTCTCAGTAAGGTGTTTGAAAAGTTGATGCTCAATATAATGTTATGTCACTTTAATAAAAATTCAAGTCAAGCCATTTTCGAGACTAACGCTTTTGTATATAATTATATATAGAAGATAGACTAGCCTATGACTTTCTCCAGGTGTTTTGAAATAAAACATACCCTATGGCACTTGGCATGTAGCTATCAATGAAAGAATCTTCGGAATTGGATCAGTAGTTCTGAACATTACCCTTTTTTCCCATCCAACCTATTCCTGCAATTCCTTGTATTGTTATTTATGCACTCTTTGATAATTTGCCACAAAGTAATTGAAATGTTGTTTTTTTTTTAATTTCCTCTTTTTAATTAACCTCTGTGTGCCTCGGAGAGCATGTTAAGCCCTTGGTTTTAGCTGCCATTAATAGATCTTTGACAGTCCTTCAGGGTAGTCAGAAGCTCAAAAGTCTGACAACCAGTCTCACCAAGGGGTATCACGTTACCCTGTAAATGGGTTATAATAATAATAATAATAACGTTTATTGTGTCCAAAAGTTATACACAAACAATTTGGGTTTGGAGTCTTCATTTAAGCATAAAATGCCTGTATTAGAGGACTCCGCTCCTTCACAACAGTAGGTACTTACTTAAAACACAATAAAAACAGTACATGGGTGTATTAAACCAAAATACATTAACATGAGTGAGTGTGTGCATGAGTGTGCGTGTGTTATGAGTGTTATGGATAAGTGGTGGTGTGAGTATGTGTGTGTGTGAATGTACGTGTAGGTATGGGAGAGTCAGTGTGTGTGTGAGCGGGTCGTGTACATGTATTAAGTTACGTTTTGGTTATCGAGGTCTGATAACCCATCAATCCTTCTTTAATTCTGGTATTCAGCTGCATCCGGTTAGACGGGAAAACGATAAGAAGAAAAAGTGCATTGAGAGTTATAAAGTTTGACGCTTACTATACCTGTCTTTCACCTTAACACGGCCACTCTTCTTTGCTCCATTTTCCTGCACCACCGTCTCTATCAATTCCTCCTTAACATCTTCAAATTCATCATCATTCTCATCTTTGCACTCAATTATCTCTTCGTACTCATATTCACTAAGTTCTGGTTCCTCAGCCTTGATAGCGGGAGTAATGACAAGCTTACGGAATGTCTCGTCCGCAACGAGGCAGGACGTTTTGAATTTGTGAGCTACAGAGAGATTGTTGAGACATACTTCGCATATTTGTGATGGTAGACCGACTTCTTGCTTTATCTGGAAGGATAGATAAAAGTAATATCTTAGATAGTCACAATTTATTAAATTATTCTCTATATTTCAAGAGTACGATGACCAGAAAGGCATGTTTGGGAGGTAATTTTGTGATAATTGTTCACGCCTTAACGAAAATGATAGGCCAGTCACCAAAGTCGGTAACGGAGCTGGCTGCCCAGAACCAACCAGTGTCCTAAGTCCATAGGGTTTTATAAGTAGTCTACAATAACAAAATAATGCGACAGAAAGAACTTACAGTAACTCCAGTACAAAATTGTATCTCTTTTATAATATTCTCTTTTTCGGCGTCGAATATACAACTCATATTCAAACTCTGAGCCATACAAACTCTACAGGAATCCATTAGATTAGTTATATTAACGGAATACTTAAAAATGGGATCAACATGACTTGTTGCATACACTTCCATCGTATTACGCTAAATTACATAGATTTGTTGACTATAATTAGATGTAATGGGTACTTAAACTAATAAATAAACTATCACTCAAATCCGCACGTAAAACCATTCGGATTATTGATAAATATTTCAAACATTCATTTATTTTGAAGAAAATTATTTCAATTGGAAAAGGAAAGCAAAATTTTATCTTAGATGTTCCGTATAGCGCATGGTTAGGAATTTCGCTACTGATATTTTACTATCTCTATCGCACTTATTTTAAAATCCCGTAGATTGGGAAACGTATCTCAATTAAATGCTTTAAATCCAATTGGAGTACTGGAATGACATTGAAAATTTATGTTGCGTTTTGATTCTACATTTTCTGCATCGCTGTAACAACTCAAACCCTTTAGAATCAATTTCTTCAAAATTATAAGTATAATCACAAAAGTTATTCTACACCATAGATATAGTACCCCGTAGATTGGGCTTGAGAGTGAATGAGAGCTCCCGCTCTTAACGGAACTTTGCTGTGTTAGAAAGAGAGAGAAAGTGACGCTGTTAACAGGGCCAAACACGTATTTGCTACCGGCCCATACCGGCCCCGGTAATTGTTTACGCGAACGTTTCGGCAATTATTTATGTGAACTAGAGTGATAACGTGTGATTAAATAACCATAATACGATGGTTTCTTGTGCAGTACCAGGATGTGAATCTTCCAAAAAGAAAAATCCCCAGGATTACTCGTTTCACCAGTAAGTTTACAAGTTGTTTAAATCGTTATTTCTGCAATAACAATGCACTAATAAGCCGGCTTTAAGCAAAATATCATGAGAACATTATTATACTTACGATTTAGATGAATTAGCATGCCTAAAACCGCCGTATTTGAGAAATAACAAATAGAGAAATACGAAGGAGTTATAACCTCACTTTTTAGTGATGCCATAGCCTAATTTTTGTTGATATCGACAGCTAAGATAGCTTCATACAAATGAATAATCTTAGAAAAATAGATGTAGGTACTTATTGTAACAAACAAAATAAAATATAGATAGATTACAATCGTATCTATAATATTACATATTATAAATCTGATGAGTTTGTTTGTTTGAATTTTAACACGCTAAACTCTGGAACTAGTAACTACCTGATGGTTCGAATTGAAAAATTATTTTAGTGTTGGATAGTCCGTTTATCGAGTAAGATTATAGGCTATATAATATCGCGCTTCAACTCACGGGAGTGGAGCAGTAACCAAAAAATATATGGCTGAAGCCGTAGGGGACAGCTATTTATTAAATAATATTGATAGACTTGATAACAGATTTGAAAAATTATGAAATATTTTTCCATTGACTTCACTTAACAAGACACATATTGTTTGCAGATTTCCTACAAATCCGGTGATAAGAGAAAAGTGGTTACGAATGCTACATAGACCAAATTGGACTCCTTGCAAATACTCAACAATATGCAGCAAACATTTTGATGCACACTGCTTTTCAGTCACTTTGGGTCAAAAAAGAAGAAAGTTACGAAGTGGTTCTGTTCCAACCATTAGTATGCTAAGAAAAAAACAATGTCACAATATTTATTTTTTAGATACCACTCAGATTATCTGTAAATTCAACAACAATTTTTAGGGTTCCGCACCCAAATGGTAAAAACGGAACCCTATTACTAAGACTTCGCTGTCTGTCCGTCCGTCCGTCTGTCCGTCTGTCTGTCACCAGGCTGTATCTCAAGAACCGCGGTAGTTAGACAGTTGAAATTTTCACAAATTGTGTATTTCTGTTGCCGCTATAACAACAAATACTAAAAACTAAATAAAATACATATTTAAGGGCTCCCATACAACAAACGCGATTTTTTTTGCCCTTTTTTGCTCGATATCAATACTAAATAATTATGTTTAAGTGTGCAATTAATTATTTTTTAATATAATTTGTTATGCACTTAAGGACCATTGCCTAAATGTAAATACCTTTTAAAATAAGTCTTCTTTACCCATTTAAATTGTTTAAATTCCAGGTTGAACTTCAACGTCCACGCCGAGCAACTACATATCAGTACAGAGATATTGAACCTGTACCTAGTACATCTACTTCTACTAGTATACCATCAGCTAGTAGTATTGAATTGACTCCAAGAAAAAAGAAATTGACGAAGACTATAACTAAATTGAGAAGAAATTTAATGGAGAAAGAAAAAAAGCTAAAAAATTTGGGGGCTCAAAAGAAACGTAAGGAATGTAAAATCATTAAACTTAGCCAAGTTATTCAGGACTTAAAGTCCCGTCCATCATTGAAAAATGATATGACGACTATTATAGAATCTTGCCCAAATGAACTCTTGTCACACTTGGTTGATAGGGTCAACAACAATAAAAAAAAGGTTTTACAAAGTAAGGCAAAGTATGGGGTGGAGTTAAGAAAATTTGCCTTAACTTTACATTTTTACAGTCCACAAGCGTACAATTTTATAAGAAAAAAGTTTTCTCTTTGTTTACCACATCCACGTACCCTGAGAGGTTGGTATCAAAACGTACATTGTGAACCCGGTATTACTCAAGAAGCCATCAATGCTATAAAAAAATTTAGAACAGAAAAACCAGATTTAATTATTTCTCTAACAATGGATGAGATGGGAATAAGAGAATTTACGGAATGGGATGGCCGTAGACATTACGGATTCGTAGATGTAGGTAATAACTTAAGTGGGGACAAGGTAGAAGTAGCCAAGGAGGTTTTAGTTTTCATGGCAGTAGCTGTTAATGCATATTGGAAACTGCCTATTGCCTTTTTTTTTGGGAGAGGTTTTACTGCTGTCCAAAAAGCATCACTTTTGAAATTATGCATCGATGCATTAACAGTTACAGAAGCAAAAGTCATGTCTGTGACATTTGATGGAATCCCATCTAATATTAATATGGTCAGAATTTTGGGGGCAAATTTGGACAATGAACCATATAAACCATTTTTTACCTATAAAAATGATAAAATCTACACAATTTTAGATGCATGTCATTTATTAAAATTAATAAGAAATACGTTTGCTGATTTCAAGACATTCCGACAAAATGACGAAATAATATCGTTTAATTATATTAATCATTTAAATTGTTTACAAGAAAAAATTCAGTTAAATTTAGCCAATAAGTTAACGCACAAACATGTTAACTATTTCAAAAATAAAATGAAAGTTAAACTTGCAGCTCAACTCCTTAGTAATTCTGTAGCTACGAGCATTGAATATTGTGCCAACCGCACAAATATTCCTGAATTTAAAGGAGCTGCAGTTACTGTAAACTTTATTAGAACCGTAAATAACACTTTCGATATTTTCAATTCGAGAAATTTATTAAGTCCTGGTTTTAAAAAACCTATTAACTCTAATAATTCACTTGTAATTTTTAATGAACTAGACAGATTTACAGAATTAATAAAAAACTTAACTCTAGATAACAAAAGAAAAATTATATCTTCAAATCGAAAGTTAGGTTTTCTAGGCTTTATTTGCAATATTGAAGCTTTGAAAATGTTGTATAATGATTACATAAATTCGGGTGTGCTGAAATTTCTACCTCTGTACAAATTATCGCAAGACCATTTAGAAACATTTTTTAGTTGTATAAGAGCTCGAGGCGGTTTCAATAATAACCCGTCTGCAAAAAGTTTTATGTCTGCGTATAAACGGTTATTATGCCATGCCGAAGTACAAATAAGCGAAAATACAAATTGTTTACCGCTTGAAAATATAACTGTTTTAGGATTAAGCGATTTAAGCACCATGAGACGGTTAAACATAACAGCCACTAAAAGAAACACTGACGATTCTGTTGGTGAAGGCTGTATGGAATCTTCGGTTTCTAGAGTTGATGAGGAACACGACTTTTTAATTTCTTTACCGTGTGAGGACACACACAATAAAGAAGTTATTAAAATAATACTTCAATACATAGGTGGATTCATCGTGAGAGTTTTAGAAAAGAAACTTAAGTGTGAAGAATGTATCACAGTTTTGCGTTCGCAGCACACTGATGTAAATTCATTAATTTTTTTCAAAGACAAAGGAGGATTAATTTATCCTTCAAAAGACGTGATAGAAATATGTTTGTTTTGTGAAACAGTGTTTAGAGAAAATATAAGGTCCAAAAACCTTAATAAAACTAAATTAGATTTGATTGTCACCAGGACCATATATAATTTCATGCACAAATTTTCCGCTCTAAATGACCACTGTTTCCCGTCTCTAAATGATCATATTTATGATCAAGATCCAATAAATAATCATAAATATCTACTAGTAAAGTTAATTATTGAAAAGTTTTTTAATATTAGAATTAGATACGAACACAAGTTACGAAATGTAAATAAAGATAGTATTCGACAATTCTATAACAAACTAGTTATTTTGACGTGACAACGTCTTAAATTAGGTTGCGGCTGGGAGTCACTTATGAAAAAGTGTAACGCTCGGTAACGTTACGTTCTTATTTTCATTTAATTCCTTGTTCCTATTGTGCAATTTAATTATATTCATATCAATAAATATTCTACCGAGAAAAAGACGTTGTCACGTAAAATCTTCGCCCGTAAAACCGACTTTACAGGCAACCATTTTTAAGGGTACTTAAAAATGCAAATTGTGCATTTCATTAA
The DNA here is from genome assembly GCA_951800025.1 of Oligia strigilis. Lineage (NCBI taxonomy): Eukaryota > Metazoa > Arthropoda > Insecta > Lepidoptera > Noctuidae > Oligia > Oligia strigilis. Next base: position 5,021,645 of record OX637570.1, read on the forward strand.
TAAATCATTTTTTATAAGTAAATCTTTTTTGTTTCACTATTTTCCTTAAAATGTTACCTTTATGGCCGCTCAGTTGGCACAGCGTGGGATGACATGGCAAAGCATTAATAGAAATGTCTAGAGACGCTCGAGAATCCTTCTGGTTAACTTAGGGTCAGTTCACACCGAGACGCGACGCGACGCGCAGTTTTCAATATAGAAATACAATTACAGACCTTATCTACCACACAAAAAGGTACACGATTCAGTGAGCTACGCCGCGCTGCGTAGCTCGACGTAGTAGGTAGACACTGAATTGTGTACCTTTTAGTGTAGTAGATAAGGTCTGTAATTGTATTTCTATCTTGAAAACTGCGCGTCGCGTCGTGTCTCGGTGTGAACTGACCCTTAGGATTGGTATACCGAGAGTTACCGGGACATACTGCGTTAGTTGTGAAGATGTTTTTTGCCATTAAGTAAGTATAATTTTTTTTAATCTTTCCAATAGAAATTGCGTGATACTCGGACAAAGAAACATTGTAATAAAATATATTTACGGCATCAGTACTGTTCTTAGAACACGTACCTAGTATTTTTATCATTTATATGTACTTTGCTGTTCGTACATCTCACGTTTTACCGCTAAATGAGGCTAGTCGCATGCCGACAGCATTTATTTATTGCGTCAGACCCTGACATTTAACAGCAAGAAATATACTACTTTTGACAGAATGACTGACTGACGAATAACCACTTAAATTATCGATAGAGACCAACAAAGGATTAGACAAGTCACAACACTGTCTATGCACACACTCACATTTTACACATACTTAGATCAATGGTTTTTGGTCTCGTTTGATTGTTGACATTACCAATCTACGGTATTCTATATCTATGTTCTACACAGATTTATATAATTATTTTTATTACAATAAACCAGCAATTAAGGTGCATATTAGGTCAACTTTTTAATAATCATATATTTTCCTTATCTTGACCGTTTTGGTAACTAAACGTAAAACTATCCGTAATGCTTCGTTCCGAAACCCCTTAATCTTTAAATATACTAATATTTATATGTATTTATAACTAAGGACTTTTCATTCGACAAAAACAATCATAATATTGAAATATTACTTCATTCAAATGCTTATACCACCGGTAAAATAAGAAACAATGAAGAAAAGTCAATCTTATCAAATGAATATCGGCATAGTAATAAACAAGTTTCTAAACTGTATCAGGAAATGGCCGCGCTGCGAACGTCAATCGTGGTGACATCGGCTAGTCGGTCGGTCGTTATATCGTTGAATTATTAATCTTTTGATTACTTATCAGTGATTAATTGTGTTCATAAACCTGTGTGCCGCACGCCGACGTATATCGGTAAGTATTACTTCATTGATTTTGTTTGTTTGAACATGAAAGCTGTTGAAGCTATCGTTTAGCGCGTTATCTATATTTTAATGCTGATTTATACGAATTGATCTCTTAATCCGATTGTAAGACGATGGTGGTACTTATCACTGATTGCGGCGTGATGATAGTACATAGTAGGTCATTTATAATTCGAGTAATTTGATGTTGAACTTCCGTCATACTTTTGGAAACTAGGTTGTTCGGTTTTCCATCTAAAATTGCATCTGCATTTATTTTGTCATCTAAATAGTGGAGCGAGACAGTTCTTTATCTATTTCCGACCATCATTCCGGAGTTTTAGGGTGGTCTTACGTACTTTCTTGCAATTATTCTGAAGAATGTGAAGTAGGTTACACTCAACCGGAGGTCAACATTTTATATTTTTCTACAAGTTATTTTTGTTGACATTTATTGCAAAGACTATAGGTATCCAATATAAACTGACTGCTATTGAAACTTATATTGTTGTTGTTGTTGCATTTACATGACCTATATGGGCTTTATGTAATTTCCCAAATTTTCCTTAATTTAAAGTTCTTCATAGCCATCTACTGAACTTATTCTTATGTTTTATCGTTCAGCTATAATAACATGCTCAACAGATGTAAGAATTGTAGCATGTGGCATTCTGTAGTTTAGGTATGTAAAACGAGATGGACGCTCTATTGCAAATATCGTCGTTGCGACTTTAAGATCTCTTATGTGTAAAAATCAATTTTATGAGAAAATCAATAAAAACCGTCTACTGAAAAAAATATAATGAAACCAACTACTTACAACAAAAATATAGGTATCAGCCACATGATTTTTGTGCTTTTAACAAAAGTAGTTTCTTGTAAAAAAAATTAAAACAATTTTTGTTGACACATAAGATTTTTTAAGCACCAACTTTTAATTAGCAAGCACATTGGAGATCTTGAATTTCGTAAATAAATTACGATTTAAACGTCGTATACACATGAGAGTTTTTGCATTCGATAGAGCTTCAAAATGTAGAATCGGCTGGCGTAAAAAAGTGATTTTGCCAAAAGTGACACATAAGAGGTCTTAAAGTCGCAACGACGATATACTAATTGTACATGATTATGATTGTTATAAATTTTCCCAGCAATTAAATGAAAATGCCACTAAACAAATAACAATGGAAATATAAAGTTTAAATTATAATAAAAATTCATATCATTGTAATTTTAAAAAATGTTTGCACCACTCAACAGAAAACGTGCCCGAAAGGCTGGCTGCATTGCCATGTTGTATGGCGATGCCAATTTTTTTGTCAAAAAGAAAAGATCAGGGCTCTGGTCCCGTGAAGAGTGGACCAACCGCTTAGCAAGGTCTTAGAAAACCAAGTGGGCACTCGGCCTCATTTTTTATTTGATTTGTAAGGCCTTAAAAATACAACAAACTAGATATAGAAATATTATAGTGTAATTCTTCCCTTGCGGTGGTAGAATTAACGCCCGCCTGGGCGTCAAGCAGCCTGCTGTGTTTCGTCGATACATGGGAGTTCAAGTGCCTTAGGCATCTTCTGGGTACGCTTGTTCCTTCATAGACCTCATCCGTCGCTTTCCATCAGGCGTGATCGAGGTCAAGAGCGGGCCCATTCAGCAATAAAAAAAATTACTAGTTGCTGCCCGCGGCTTTGCCCGCGTGGATGTCGGGAATTATCCCACGAGAACATGCTACCGGGACAAAAACCTCCTGCATCTAGGTATTTCCCAACTCAGGTCATGGTCTACCTGAGTGCTATATTTCATGGAAGCTGAAGGCATGGTGTTGTGACGCAGCCTGAGAGAGGCCTATGTCCAGCAGTGGACTGCGATAGGCTGAGTTGATTGATTGATGGATCAAAGCAAAGAAGTGCCTCACTCAGATCCCTGTGGAACACCTTGACGATAACCAGACTAATATACGCTACATTTCCTTAAAACTGATCTTGCTCAACTAGTAACATCCAGCTATTACCTTACCCTTACCTATTGCAAAAATGCTCAAACACTGCCTAGGGCCTATTTAAAACCCTTGTGAGACACCTCATACCCATAGATACGGTACTAATGTCATTGATAACGTGCTTTAAATAAACCTCTCGACTCAACGTCTCCTGGCCTTCCTCCCCACTCCCACCTCGTATTTTTATTTTATTTTATTATATTCGGGAAACTTACAGCTAATATAAACACTATTCTTAAACAATATGCATTTGAAGGCCATTTACCTACAAGTTTCCACTAATTAACACTTGAAACAAAAAAGACAACAAAAAAGGTTGTTACAAAATACCTATAACATAAATTAGGAAACAAAATTTTTAAGTTTTTAAATTTTTAAATTTTTCTATGTATGAAATTACCTATGTTTTACAAATAAATTATTCTATTCTAAAAATAACACCATCGATTAATACAAACTAAAATCATTCAGACGCAATCAATTACTTTTCCGTAAAAAAAGTTTTCACCAACAAATGCTTAAGCCGAGAAACACTGGTATTGAAAATGTCAAAATTATGTTCACTAGTTATTTTATTAAAACTTCTGCTCGCACAATACGAATTCTCAATCTATCTATCTATATAAATAAAAAGAAAAGTCCTGACTGACTGATTGACTGACTCATCAACGCCCGGCCCAAACCCTTGGACCTAGAAAGCTGAAATTTTGCACAGAGGTTCCCTTTAATGGTCCCTTTAATGTGGTTCCTTTTCCCTAATGTAGACAAGGAATAAGGAAGGATTTTTCGAAATTCAACCCCTAAGGGGGAGAGGGTGAAATTTCACGCGGACGAAGTCGCGGGCAGAAGCTAGTATATAATATTAGCCATCTACTGAATTCTTAATTAAATTCATTGACAGATAACGCACAACCTAAGCCGATCGGTCTAGAAGCTGCAGATGAAATGTTGCACAAGAGTTCATTTTACAAAGAGCGTGCACCAAGGAATAATTTTTGAAAATTCATCACCTCAAGGGGTTAAATAGGGAATGAAAATTTGTACGGAAGTTCGTCATTTTTACCGATGGCAAATCCCACAAGTTGTTTTAAATGAAAGCAGAATTGTACTTTGACTTGGACCCCTGTGGTACACCTTGAAAATATAAAAAATACGTCACATACAAGATATATTTTGATACCTATTTTTAAAACCGCGTATGCATAAGTTAGTTAATATATTTTAAGACTACAAAAAGCGGTAAAATACACCCTGGCTTTCATTAACATCTTGCTTAACGTGTCAAACGACCTTCCAAGGTCTAGATATCAGTATTGTTATCATCCACGCATTTCCTAGTGTCGTAGAGGACACGACGTCTTTCACACGACTTTGCGAGCTCACCCTGGGCCAGAAGTGTCAGGGGTTATCGGGATTGTGGCCCGTGATCGAGAGGAGGTGATGCGCGGGTATAGAATGTTGCTAGCTGATTTTCTTGTTTATTTTTACTGAATTGTCTTTTTGTGAATTAATATTCGGATGATTGTCACGTGATAACTGTTGTATGTTGAGTGTAATATTATTTATTTAATACTTCAAGCACATAAATGTATAGAGGCGGACTTAATGCCAAAGGCATTTTCTACCAGTCAACCTTTGGGTGATGCAGAGACAAACAGTGGTAGCTACAATCATGAACATTGAGGAATAAATATTTTAAATAAAAAGATACGCATTAACCTAGTAAAACTGAATATAATATATACCTAATTACATATAAATATAAGCACAAATAAATATATGAATATATGATTCCCGAACGTAACAAGTATATTATATTTACAGAATTAAATTCATCGATACATTCCTTTAAGTTCAATATAACCCTATTGATTGATATTTCATGAAATAGTAATGTTAAAGGGTTATTATGTGTGTATCTGTTGTATGTAATTGCAAAAAATGTTAGATAATTTCAATTTCGCGGCCTGGCGCTTCCCCCTAAAGATGTTTTTAGGAAAAGCATGTGCCTAAACGCCACGTGTTTTTCAATCATTCACAAATATATTGTGGATGTTCGCGTTAATGTATGTAATTTTTATTCTATGCCAGCTCGGTGTCAAGGTCTGCGTTCTTTGTACCTAATGCGGTGTTCCACGCCAAATATTAACTTATCAACTTACGTCTTGTTGATTTAATTTATTTTGACGTAACTTCATGGGCCCATACTCATCAGTTCTTGCTTCCTCTAATCGCGACATCATCTATACACAACTTTAACGTTTTAAGTAGCTAAATGTTCATAAAATTAACTGTTTTATTCATTTGGTGATATCGTTAAAACCATTGGTGTTTACACAGTAATGGTAGTTTTCCTTTTTTATTGTTGTTGTTTTTTTTTTTCAGTAAATATTATGTCTATGTTCAATCATTAAAAATTATTGTTTTGTCTTTTACTGTTTTACAAACATTTCTTCTTACTGTATAATATAAAGTCAGTAAGTCTTAATGAAATCGCTTTTATTTGGTGTAGTAAGAAATTATTTTTTTCAGTTTATCCTATAATAGAATATTCTTTGTTATGTACAGTCACGAGCACTAATATGTCAACACTTGGCAACTTTCAATTGCGATTTTTTCGTGACTTAACGAATGCAACATTAAAATACGACACTTTACACAAACCTATGGGTTCGAAAATACTTTGTTCGTAATAACATAAAATTTCATTCAAAACTAAAGGAGAAAATCGTCTTTGAATAAAACCAAGTGTGTACATACTTATGCTCGTGACTGTACACCATACATATACAATACTAGCTGTTCCCCGCGGTGTCACACGCTGCGCGGCTCCTAAGGGTCGTAGCGTGATGTTATATAGCCTATAGCCTTCCTCGATAAATGGACTACCCAACACTAAAAGAATCATTCTAATCGGACCAGTAGTTCCAGAGATTAGCGCGTTCAAACAAACAAACAAACTCTGCAGCTTTATAATATTGGTATAGATTACTTACAGATGTAAATGTAAAAAAAAATACAAGGGGTGACATAATGACATCTCTTTTTTACATCCCTCATATCTTGTGTGTTGCCACTATATTATTCATTCCCACATTTGGCCATTCTGACATTCATGACTGTCCTCAGGCATGCACTCACCAGCTACTTACTACATATACCTTCGAATCACCAGTCTCTTCCAATTTTATAACATCATATCGACTTAAATTCTACGTCCTCTTTAACAACTATAAACTTCTTAACATCTTTAACTACTTAGCTTATTCTTTTACTTTACTAATATGCAAATGTGGTGCTGTTCCACAAACGATGGGACACTTAATATCGTGTCCTGTCAGCTGCACGTTACAGGAACTGGTAGACGCTGGCGATGGCGCCAAACAAGTAGCCGAATTCTGGGCCGAGTTCATTTAGATTGCTATCGACACGCTAAGAAGAAGAACACAAATGGTTTAAAGAGATGAAAAAAAACTTCTTACTAATAATAATAATAGCCTTCCGACCGATTTCGGCCACGGTGGCGAATCTCAACAGAGATTATATATTTACATAATTACGCGGGAGATATTATAGTGCACAAGTGTGTGCGCAAACACAGGTGCACTCTTTGTTCCTTTACTCTCATAGTCCGATGGGACAGCAATCCGACACGACCGGGAAGAGATCAGGCGCAGGACCAACGGCTTCACATGCTTTCCGAGGCACGGGGGTATTAAACCGCCAACTCCCAAACTCCGGACTGTTACTAAGGATTTCCTAAAGAAAACCCAATAACACTTGTCCGACCCGGGACCACACGCTCAGCAATCCCGCTTGCAACTACGAGGCCAACGGGGCAGTTCTTACTATTATACTTAATACTAATCATGACATCAAACTTAAGCAAGTCATCATTATCAGCCACGCTAGAATCTTATGTAAGACTTTCAACCAATTAAGGAACTACATAATGACCGATTGACCTCTAAATCTTTTTGCTTGATAATAATATGGCGCTGGAATAACATCGTGCACTTCGTCAGGTCAATCTGTTGCGTAAACATAATGTATTTTTTAAACTACAGCAGGGTAACTGCGTAACACACTAACAGAAGCAATGGATTTCATTTTGACAGTTCAACAACGTTCATTGCGTTTAATACGTTGTTGAGCAGATACATTTTTTGAGCAATGGATAGCAATATCCTTCAAAATGATTCAGATTTTTATTCTTCTTCTTCTTAGGGTCGATAGCAATCTAAATGGACACGGCCCAGAATTCGGCTACTTGTTTGGCGCCATCACCAGCGTCCATCAGATTTTGTAACGTGAAGTTGACAGGACACGCTGGACACGATATTTAAGTGTCCCATCTTTTGTGGAACAGCACCACATTTGCATATTAGTAAAGTAAAAGAATAAGCTACTCAATGTCACCGGACGTTTCCTGGGACCCACATGGTGCTAGTTTTGACCCATGACACGTTCGACATGCGGCAAACGTGACCGGCCCAGTCCTACTTAAATTACAGGACCTAAACGCAAAAAACTCAAGTTTTAGAAGCAATAAAAGGATAAGATCGACTACAGTAAACAAAATCAGAAAAATATTTAATATTCTTCGGGAGATATGCTACGTAGATAGTGTGTTGAAAACATAATACAACTAATTTGATACGATAGAAAAAAATCATGAAGATACCTAAAAATTTTCTTTTTACAATAAAAACCATACTAATATACATACAATCATTCTGATTTTTTGCCAGATTATTCTACAAGCAACATACTAAAACACTACCTAGTGTTTTAATTTTTTAGTCCAAACAATAGATTTTTTGTGAATAGATAACTACTTCATATTTTGCAATAAATAAAAGAAAGAGAAGCGCGATGACACAACGCTGGTAGCGTTGTGTCATCGCGCTTCTCTTTCTTTTCTATGCTGTCCGACAGTGACCGCGCTTTAGGTCGTCGGCGATATGTGTTTTGGAGCATAGAACTGTATAGCAAAAGTATAGATCCATTTTACTGGCCCAGACTCACACACCCTTGATCTAATTCTGTGTCGAATACCTTCGATTGTGCCTCTCGCTTGGTGACGTCATTAAAGCCGTCGTTAAGCTGAGATCAGACGTTTCCCTCGAGGTCCATTTTAGTTTCATTCCACGTTCACACGACAAAATTACATAGAAAATTATAATATTTTTTTTCTGTTTTATATACGAGGTAAACAGAACTATTTCTTCATATATAGCAATTAATATCAGCGGCACTAACACCTATCTATTCCTTTGTTGTTGTGTTGTTTTGTAATAATTTAATAATATTTAATTTTTTATATAATTTATAATTTTAATTTTTGATATGATTTTTTTGTAATATGATTTTTAATAGTTGATTGTATTTGTAATCCGGTTAATTTTTTTATGGGTGTATACCTGAAATAAAATGATTTGATTTGATATCGTTTTATGGTGTATTTTTTTTTGCTGTAATGCCTTTAAACGCATTTTTATCGAGTAAAAGACATACTTATCCCGTTTTCGGCCATTTTGCGTGGATGTGACGCATAGTTTCCCCCAATTTTTTTTTTTTGAAGTGAAATCTTCTTTAGGCGCACTTTGCGTTCTTTCTGAACAGTGAACGAAACTGTACCGTCACGCTCGGGTCGGTGACGCTGAATCGGGCATACTCAGCTCCAGTCGGTCGGTGACGCTAAATCGCGTATACTTTCACTTTTATCACACACTCACACCACACATCTTTTTTGTGTTTGAATTTTTTCTTGCGTCATGTCATGCCTTACCCATAAATAAACGTATTTACTTTCTTAACCTATGGCGTAACTTGGTCTTTGACAGAGGCTCAGAAGTCCAAACTCAAGGTTTGCCAAAGAGCGATGGAGCGTAGTATCTTAAAGACTAAACTCACCGACCAAATTCGCAACACCACAATACGCTCCAAGACAGGTATCGCCGATGTTGGCGGCAAGTCTGCGAGGCTGAAGTGGGACTGGGCGGGTGACACTTATAGGATGCATCCAGACAGATGGGCCAAGGTCGTCACACAGTGGGTGCCTGAAGACGGTCGTCGTCACCGAGGCAGGCCTATGAAACGCTGGCGTGACGATTTAGACTCGTTCCTAACCTATTAGACGGAGAAGGCAGAGCATAATTTTGATATATATTGTGACTGGTAATTAGTGACCGATACTTAAACACGTGATTTTACTCATCATTATGAACAACTTTTACTATGGGACCAAACCTGAAATCGCGAAAAAAAAATCTGCTGTTCCCTACATTTATGTTCGTCTAACTCGTCAAAATGTAGAGAACAGCTGATTTTTTTTTTTCGCGATTTCTGGTTTGGTCCCATAGTAAAAGTTGTTCATAATGATGAGTAAAATCACGTGTTTAAATATCGGTCACTAATTACCAGTCACCCTATATAATTTTTTGATATAATTTATAATTTTTGATATAATTTATAATTTTTTTGATATAATTTAAATTTTCTATATGATTTTTAATTTTTGATTGTAATTTGTAATCCGGTTAAATTTTATATGGGGATTTGATTTGATAAGGAAATGTGGAAGAAAATGGGGGAGGCCTTTGCCCAGCAAAAATTTTTTTTTTCTTCCTTTACGTGAATTAACAAAAAGTGAAGCGTCTGTCTTCAGCTTTATGTCAACTAGTATCGGATTTAATTGACCGCTTTTAAAAACCTTTCATTGTTGAGATTTATGTCTAGTCTATGATTGAGAATAACACGAGCTAGAATTGATTGATCAGAAACATGACTTATAAGTAGTTATGAGTATTAACGCTGCGTTCGAGGCACAAGGCAATATTTGCTTTACGTCAGCCAATTGTCAATAGATGGTTATGTTTTTAAGGTGCTGCGCAGATGGAGCAGTTTAAAGGCTCTCCCCCACAGGCGCGTTTAAAATCGGTCGATAATATCGGATGCGTTATTGCAATAATGGGTCCCGATTTCTTCCATCACAGCTGCGTTTTTATCGTCCGATATTTGCAACGTGTGCGTGTATTTATTTATTTAAGCTTTTCGCACAAAAAGGTACAAAGGCGGACTTAATGCCTTAGGCATTCTCTACCAGCCAAGCCAGGTTGGTGAAGAGATTGGATGGCAGGTGCTCTGGTTGAGAGGAACAATGATAAAAATAAAAATAAACTATTAAAACTAGGTACACAAATACATAAATAGGTTATATTATATACACATACATATGTCCAACAACACTACGCGTTACTACGTCAATAACGCAGGTGTTTGTAAGATCGTATGCGTCCTAATACAAAATGTTCTAAGAACTCGTATCGGAATATCTGAGGATGGAGGAACCTACTTTATTGTGTCGTTATTATCAGAACGTCGACAAGAAAAGATCAGAAGATCGTTTATGTGAGAGCAGTGGTGGCCCAGTGGTCACGGACATGACTTACGAGTCGTAGGTCGTAGGTTCGAACCCAGACAGGCGCTTTACTTTGTGTAAATTATTTCATCACCACTACTCTCAAAACGGTAAAGGAAAACATCGTGAGGAAACCGTCCTATGTCCTAGAATCAAAAATTCAAAAACATGTGACATCCACCAACCCGCACTGGGCCCGCGTGGTGGATTACGGCCCACTCTCTCTTACTGAGAGGAGGCCTGTGTCCCAGCAGTGGGAACATTATAGGCTGATTAATTATTATCGCAGCAGTGTTTAACTTCGTGGCCGACCCAATACAAAATGTACTGAAAACAGATATCACAATAACGCATCCGATATTATCGACCGATAATAACGCGCCTGTGGAGGACAGCCTTAAGTCTCAAAAATCGGCATCTGGCAACCTGTTTATAACGTTTTTCATCAGTCAGAGTCAAATCATTTATTTCAAATAGGCACATTAAAGGCACTTTTGAACGTCAAAAATTACCTACTTACAACTAAATAGAATTGATTCTAGTCGCGCATCAACGCGACCAATTGTTCATGGATGGTCACCCATCCATGAACCGACCGCGGCAGGCGTAACTTAACGTTCGATCGATCGTGCGGCTGTTATTATTGGCCACGAGACCGTCGTAAAAAACGGCTTACCTTCGCACATGACATCTCCTTTGGTACTTCTAACTTGTTTTGCGATCAAGACGTGTTAATCACTGTTAAGGGGCCGGCGAAGCATGCGCAGTTCATACAAACGTAATACCAAAATAATGTGTAGGTAAATCATACATATTCTTAAGGTAGTGTGTATTTCATCATCATCATCATCATTTCAGCCGAAAGACGTCCACTGCTGGACAATTGGACCTAGGCCTCCCCCAAGCACTTCCACTTCGACCGGTTCTGTGCTTCTCACATCCAACGGGTTCCTGTGGCCTTCACAAGGCATAAAAAAAATCTAGATTCCCAAATATACTCGTATATTTTGAATGGATACTGATTTAAAGAAGAGTTATGAGAAAAATAAGTTTTCTATAGAAATTTGAAATTCCTCATATTATCTCGTCTTTATATCAGTGTCCTTTTAAAATATATATATTTGGGAACCTAGATATTCTGTAATCCAATCGGAATAAATGCACACTAGCTTAAGAATATGTTTGATTTAAAAATTATTTTTTTATTATGTTTGTATAAACTACGCATGCTGCCAGCCCCTTAATAAACAAAGAAATACCATAATAGTTGCTACTGTAGGTACCTAGTGACCAAAGCAACAGAATTATTATTAGATACATCATTTACTTGGTCAGCGGGATTGTCCGAAAGGGTTACCGCTGGCCCGGAACATAAAGGGCTAAGGAAGGAACACGGGTCGGTTTTAGTCAGTAAGAGTCTTGACACTCCCTTTCGCTCCACCCAGAGCGGGAGAGGTCATTTGATGATTTCCCAACCGCAAAAAAAAAATACATTATTTACTTACTTTATGACGACATCAAGATAAACGTCACTTGCTTCAAAAATACAAAGTCCTACAGACCGAATTTCGGCCATGGGGATAAATCTCAGCGGAGACCAGGCTTCGGCACGTGAGATATTATAGTTAGACTGCCCCGTTGGTCTCGTGGTCGCAAGCGCGGCTGCTGAGCGTGGGGTCCCGGGTTCGATTCCCGGGGTCGGGCAAAGTGTTATTGAGTTTTTTCATTAGGAATTTCTTAGTAACAGCCCGGAGTTTGGAAGTTGGCGGTGCCTCGGAAAGCACTTTAAGCCGTTGGTCCTGCGCCTGATCTCTCACCGGTCGTGTCAGATTGCCGTCCCATCGGACAATGAGAGTGAGGGAAGAAGGAGTGCACCTGTGTCTGCGCGCACACTTGTGCACTATAATATCTCCCGCGCCGAAGGCTAGTCTCCGTTGAGATTGGCCGCCGTGGCCGAAATACGGTCTGGAGGACTTTTTTTTATTATAGTGCACAAGTGTGTGCGCAGATACAGGTGCACTCTCTCGTCCCTGACTCATAGTCCGATTGGACGGCATGCAATCCGCCACGACCGGAGGATCAGGCGCAGGACTAACGGCATGTTTTCCTTCACCGTTTTAAGTTTTAAATTGACCCGATTATAACAAAAACATTGTTCGTATGGTTTTGTAACTTGTGAAAACCAGTTTTGCTTGCAATTATATTACAAAACAATAGTAATTAATTCTTTAATCACAGGATATTACAATATCACTACTATTAACGGGGACTTTCGAAAGCAACCAAGTATGATTGGTTTGATGGAACTTGGCGGGTCTGAACTTTGCGCAGAAGGCCGCGCAGTAAGATTTTTTAGGAACCAAATGGTGACATGAGGCGAGTGCGAGTGAGAGAACATGCGCGAAAGTTCTTAGTGCCTATGTTCTGGGGGTCTACTCCGAAGCGGTTAACCACTGTATCGGCCGAATGTTCGGTCATTTTCTGATTCGAATATTGTTGTCCTACTACGAATTAAAAAAAAAAAGGTAAAAAAAGGGTTAAGGGTTCTAAAAAGGTTCGGATTGGCACAGTTTGGTCGGGACCAATAGTCAATATAGGAAATTAATGGTAGTAGAAAATGACCGAACATTCGGCCGATACAGTGGTTAACCGGTTCGGAGTAGACCCCCAGGCCCGCCAAGTTACGTATTGTACTTTGTAGAAAATTTGTCACGATCGAGGAAACTTACATCTGCCCAATTTGAAAACAAAATCCCGTGCACACGATGACCACATCTCTTAGCAAGTGTTACTATAGCGGCTGAGCGCTGCAAGCAAGAATGGCCCTTTTATTCTTTTTTTTTTTGAGGGTGGGTGCTAGCAAGAATAGCCCTTACGGTGTATAGATGTATGTTTCGAAACTCACGTATGCCCAATTTGATAACAAAATCCCGTGCACACGATGACCACATCTGTTTGCAAGCGTTACTGGTAGCGGCTGAGCGCTGCAAGCAAAAATAGCCCTTTTTTTTTTGAGGGTGGTAAATCATCAAACTCCCGCTCTGGGTGGAGCGGGGAGTGTCAGACTCTTACTGACCAAAACCCATCCATGTTCCTTCCTTATCCCTTTATGTTCCGGGGTAGCGGTAACCCTTTCGGACAATACCGTTGTGGAGGGGTCCACAACACAAATGTATAAAACATATTTGATATTTACGAATTCATTAATAAATCATTTGTGCACCACAATAGGATTCCCTGTATCATTGATTACATTAAAAAACAAAGCACGTCCTATGTAATACACATCGCGTATACTTGTCGTGATGCAGTGTTTTTAAACCTTGAGAAGTTCTGCTCTCGTGTCGGGACCACATGTATGAGAACAGGGGGCCTAAAAACACCACTTTGACAGAATCATAAAGGGATCATCATCTGCCTAGCCTTTTCCCAACTATGTTGGGGTCGGCTTCCAGTCTAACCGGAGACAGCTGAATACCTACCAGTATTTTACATGGAGCGACTGCCTATCCCCAGTAACTGGGTTGTGAATCTTAAAAGGATAACATTATGAACCATAACGGACAGTTAACTGTTAAGTTAATCATATCTCGACACCTCCTAAGTACAACTAAGTAACTGAAAAGTGCAAATTTTAATGTACGCTGTGTTTATTTGTCAGCTTATGCAGATAAACAATTATACGTTTGAGAAAAAAGTAGGTTGGGTTAAATTGAAAAAATAAAATAAAAATGTATGTGGTAAATAAAGGTTTTTAGATGCCAAAAATGCAATAAAAACCGATTCGTGTATCTGGCAGATACATACGTATACTTAGCGGGTGTCGATCTAATCCCATTGTGAAAAATTTTGTAACGTACGGTTCGGTGGAACAATTTATCGCTGAAAATACATACTTGTTACGGTCGCGAAACATATTTTGTTCAACATACAACCTGACACTGATCTGCATATTCCAGGGGGCCTAAAAAGACCACTTTAGCAGAATCATAAAAGGATAACAATATGAACCATAATATGGCGAAGACAGTTCGTGTTTTTCTTTTTTTCGCTGCACTACGTAGGTTTAATCAAAGAGATTGAGATTGGATTTGGATTGGATTGATTGGTATTTTAGCACAGACAAAAAAGAATAACTGAAAATTCCTTCACCAATGGGATTTGATACGATTAAGTAACTTAACAGTTAACTGTCCATTATGATTCATAATGATATCCTTTTATGATTCGCCATAGTGGCCTTTTTAGGCCCCCAGCTCCCCTCACAGTTCCACTAGACATTGAAAGTTGTTATATTCTTCATCAGCAAGACCCCCCTAGACCTAATGTCAAAAAAGATGATATTGACAAAGAAAAAAAATTTTTTTTTTCACCTATTAATCAAACTTGTTTAAACTTGACCTCAACGCTGAAAATAATGTAAAACGTCTTGCGCTGTTCTGCAATGTCAGTGTCATGGTCTCGGTCATGTGACGTCACGGCTAGGTCCCGGATTACAGCTTACATAACTTGACGAGTACGGAACAGCGGGGTTTGAACTCTGTAGTAACGTTCACCTCGTTTCAGCAATTTTTTTGCTGCCCTATAGTTAGGTTAGTATTTTTTTTTTTTGAACTGAAAATAAAATCAAATCAGTTCCTCTTACTTTTAAGAGCAGAAATCTCATTCTCATCACATGCAATGCCACGTTTATTTTGTCGAAAATTATCAGTAGCATGATTACAGATCACCTTATTATATTGTGTCCCAACCCAACCTCGCGATAACGGTTCATGCACCCGTCATAGTCGCCGCACGAGGGAACGGAACGTACCACACTGATTATGTATGCGCGAGCGCACGCCACTTACCTATATCGCCCTTTCGTCATATCAGTCGCGCGCTTAAAGCCGCACAGAGCGGACGCGTCGTTCCAAATTCGAAAATATATCGCGAGTGATTATCGCGCGTGGATAATTAATATTACTTTTAGTTGAATATTATCTGGATTTGACATCGCACGCCAGCGATTTTGGAAGTGAGTGTTTCATTTTATTTTATACCTTATTTCTGTTTTAATTAGTTGTAGTTTAGATTGAATATGTAAATTGGTAGTAAGGTGGCGTAGAGCGAAAGTGTGTGCGGAACAAAAAAAAAAAACTTGTAGTAAGTACGCGTGGTTCCTTGTAAATCCAAGGTTATATTGTAACAGAAAATAAAACAATTATATCGAGTGAAACATACTTGTTTACAGCACGAAGTTTTTTATTTTGTAAGATTTACCATAATTTCCGGTATAAATGAATAATTCCAGACAAAGCCAAGTCATGCTTACGAAATTGCCGTCGCGAACAGAATAGAAAAGAATAAGTCCTTGACTTGTTCCAGAGAAAATGTATTTTCACGAAGTAGCGTTAAAAATGGAAAAATTAAGAACTTTCTTCACGATATACCGGATCGTTTGGCAAATAGTTTGAGAACTGGTCGCGGCAGTTGCGTTGCGAAGTGGTCTCTAGTCAAATATTGTACAACACTGTTCAAAGTTCAGTCTGTCCATTCAACAAATAGATGTGCCATTAAATTATGTCGCCAGTCTCGAATTTTAATACTAATAAATGTGTTTTGAACCTTAACTACTCAATTTTGAGTCTGTGGTCGTAAAATTAGACTCTTGCAGCAGATTTTTGTAATAAAATTTAACGTGAAATCTTGATAAATTGACGTTATAATAATAATTTATTAACGTACATACTGTTTTGTAGTACATGAGAGACTTGGAGTATTATTAATTACATGGTGTAGGTGGAAAGAATTGTTGGGTGAATCGCTGCTCTCCTAGCTAGGTTACTGAGTAATCTGTATTCTGGAGGGACATTTTTAACTCCCTATTTGAGTATCACAATGATCATGTATAACGTTTCCTTTCTTATTTATTTATCCTTCAACTGGAACGCCAGACACCACCTTCTCCTTATGAGGAGACAATGCCATTGGATGTGGCTCTTCCTATTATAAATCTTTTATTATGTGTATGGCATGTTTCGTGTCGTGACGTTCTTGCTCCCGATATGTCTCTCTTATATCTTTTTTGCCATATTTGTGTTTACCGGTTCTAATTGTGGATACATTTGTGTGAGAGCGTGACTTACAGCTTCTTTTGATGGGTTCTACTCCCGAAAATCTGTTATAACCGTGAAATGTCGTTCGTCATCTACATCATAGGTTCTCAACCTCATTTTGGCCCACTTCTAGAATATATATATTTTTTAGGGTCCTTCCAAATTTTTTTAACTTACCATGTGTCGCGAATCTGAAACAGCTATTGTCACGATTATATTTAAACATGGAATGTCATATAGTCGTAAGATAGGATATTTAATTTTCTCTGGGTCTTCTACTGCCCCCCCTGAAAGCTTCGAACGCCCACGTGGGGATGTTATCGCCCACGTTGAGGATCTATGCCTATATACATATATGTTTCATATACATAATTTCATTCTAAAGACGTTCACTGTTGGAAATAGACCTCCCGTAGCCGTCGCCACATTGACCAGTCCTCTACAAATGACGTAAAACGCTATGTAAAGGGGCTAGCAGTCTTCCTCATCTCCATTATCTTCCAACTTCAACTCTGACCTTCTCAAATTGACCTTCAACGTTATCAGCACCCTTATTGCGTAACACACTATCAATCTGAATAATTGCTAATCCATTACTTCATATGTTCGAAGAATGTGTCTGCTCAACAACGTAAATAACGCAATGAATGTTGTTGAACTGTCAAAATGAATCCCATTGCTACAGATAGCAATTACGCAATTACCCCGCAGCCTATAATATTCCCACTTCAGGGTCACAGGAATCCTCTCTTCGTGAGGGAGTGGGCTGTAAGCTGTAATCTACCACGCACGCCCAGTGCGGGTTGGTAGACGTCACATGGCTTAAAAATTTTCGGTCGTGGTACATAACGGTTTCCTCACGATGTTTTCCTTCACCGTTTTTGAGGGCAGTGCTGATGAAATTAAATACACAAAGTAAAGACTGGCTGGGTTCGAACCCACGACTTTATTTTTTACGTAAACAAGTTTTAAATGTTATAATAACATTAATTAATACTCCCACGATGCCTTTACCGTTGCTCGCACTCATAAGTACAATGTTTTGCACTACCGTAAACAGCGAATTTTTACACCAAAAGTGAAAGTTTCCCAGCAATTATTTTTGCACAAGTTTGATGTACAGAATCAGCCTATAACGTTCCCACTGCTGGGACACAGGCCTCCTCTCTGTGAGAGGGAGTGGGCCGTAATCCACCACGCGGGCCCAGTGCGGGTTGGGGGTGTACAGAATGCGTAAACGACGTCTTTGTGAAGGGTCTTGTTACACCATGTATTTTTTAGAAGAGAGGTTGTTCCAAGTTTCTAACTCCCCCCAAAATAATCCGATCATAGGTAAGGTAACATACAGACAGAGTTACTTTCGAATTTATAATATTAGTATGGATATATATCAGCGAACCTTGATAAATATAAGCACAAATAAATACACGAATATACCTATAAAAATAAGACAAAAAAATGGGAAAACATTATAGCAGTGATGATAATGCCAGCTTCTTACGAATATGCTCGCGAATTTTTAACCTTAAAGGATTGTCGGTTATTTCTGTACGTACCAATATGAAGTAAAATTACGTATTATTTGGTGTATTTATTTAACTACCCACACAAAAAATAATCCCTAGCAACAATCATTATGTAAATGAATAAATGATTTTATTTTTGTAAAGTAGGTTTGCACAAACACTTTTACACGTCAATCATATTCTTTAAAACTAGATGAGGTCGGCGTTTCCTATCTGATTACTCTGAGAAGAAAGGCCGAAACAAACTCAGAGGTCACAGTCTCTTTTAAAGTCCAGACATAATCTTGGTCAGGTTATATGAAGACCATGTAGATCCGATGTCTGAGATGGTCGTTTAAGGAAAGAAACACACAGACTGAGAGGATCTGTCCAGTCAGCGCACGCATTTGTCAGAAATCGTGCAGCTCAACTCAAGACTTATACCTGAACACTATCCTTTTGACTGCCCCTTTGGCCTCGTCATCTCGTGGTCGCAAGCACGACTGCTGAACAAGGTCCTCGGTTGGTCCTGCGCCTGATCTCTCTCCGGTCGTGTCGGATTGCCGTCCCATCGGACTATGAGAGTGAGGGAAGAGAGAGTGCACCTGTGTCTGCGCAGTCGCACACACTTGTGCACTACAATATCTGCATAGATATTCACAACCATCCGTCAGGCTATCATAGCGAAAATGACACATTTAGACAACCTGATTTGCTTTGCTCCTGACAGCAAAAAGCTGTCGGAAGAAATTTGTTTTAAACTGACAAAATGGTTGAGCACGTCCAGGATCGTGTTGGCGCTCCCACGCATGCGGAACATCAGCGAAGCGATGCGGCGCCGCAGAACAGTGTGAAATCCGTCTGCGTGCGCTTGCGCAAACATCGCAGTAGCGTGGGAGCCCCACCAGCGCCCTGAACGCATTAAGTATTGTTAAAAAAACCTTGGGATTTTTTAAAACTTATCCTTTGACATCTTTATATCATATCAAACTAGTATTATTAACGCTTATTCAGGTGTTGCCGTAAACATAGTTAGCGGTGACAAAAATGTCAATTAATATCTCGGGTTTCTTTGCATCTTAAATGGGCCGTGTTGGTATTTCCATTCCATTGAAGAGTGAAAGGAGTTTCAAATTTTGTGAAGGTCAAATTCATGTACTCGGTAGAGTCGGTAGTACATGAATCTTTCTAGGCTTTTCCCAACTATATTGACGTCGGCTCCCACTCTAACCGGATGCAGCTGAATATTTCTTCATAAAATTTATTAATCATATCTATTATTATTATTAAATTACTAATAATAAAGCTGAAGAGTTTGCTTGTTTGAACGCGATAATCTCTGGAACTACCGGTCGGATTTGAAAAATTCTTTTTGAATTTCATAGCCCAATTATTGAGGAAGGCTATAGGCTATTTAACATCACGCTAGGACCCTTAGGAGCTGAGCAAAAAGAAAAAAAGTCAGAATGAACGCTAAGCGAATACGAAGTGTTGCGACGGGGTGGGGGTACAAGAAATTTCACGCGGACGAAGTCGCGGGCAGAAGCTAGTTTAGCCAGCTTACCTCTTACAAAAATTGACCCTTCGCTACTGATAGGTGTAAACAATTAACTTCACATATTTTTAAAGTTCCGGGTTTGTGTTTAAATAATAATAGCCGCATGAGTCAATCGAAGGTTACGGCTACGCTTGCCGTAGTCGATTTGTGGATGGGTGACCATTCATTACATATCGAGTCCTTCCGTGTATCAGCAAGCACGTTAAGCCGTTGGTCCCGGCTGTCATTCGTGGATCTTTGACAGTCGTTACGGGTCGTCAGAAGCCCGACAGTCTGACAACCAGTCTTACCAAGGGGTATCGTATTACCCAGTAACTGGGTTATGGGGGTCAGATATGCAATCGCTCCATGTAAAATACTGGTATTCAGCTGCATCCGGTTAGACTGGAAGCCGACCCCAACATAGTTGGGAAAAGGCTAGGCCAAGTTAGATTTCTACCACCAACCACCAATCTCTTATGGAAAAGTGATAATGTTAGAAATCTAACTTGGAAAGATGTATTAATGATTATAATTCTCTAAATATGTACCTGTTATTGTCGCGAATCATATTTTGATCAAGATACAACCTGACACTGACCTGCAAATTGCAAAAAACGTAAGAAAATTTGAATTTCGCGGACTCAACTACCCATTCCTCCACCTTTTTTTTTTTTTTGAGTGGGAAATCATCAAATGTCCCCTCCCGCTCTGGGCGGAGCGGAAGGGAGTGTCAGACTCTTACTGACTAAAACCCACCCGTGTTCCTTCACTTGCCTGTGCCAGGGGCCACGGTATCTCTTTCGAACAACCCGCGACCCTGGCGGACCCATTCCTCCACCTTAAGATATTCTTACAAAAGTTTTTGTGTAGGTACACTACAGACGCCAGCACATCAAACTACCCGCTACTGTAAAATTTTCCCAATCAACTTTAAACCTTATGCTTAAGCGATAAAGTTGAAAATCTATTAAAGAAATTTGACAGATTGTAGTAGCTTGCGTCTGTACGTGTCTTCGTCTTGACACAACGTGCCTCCATTGAGTTTCTCAGCATAAACGGATGTTTAAATGAATGTGTAAATCACATACGAATCACTCGGCAAATAGTTTACAATGCTAGAACTTTACATGTCAATTGTTGCCTGCGCGGTGACCTAGTTTTCAGAAATATCTGTAAGGTCTATCTACCTTATTCATAGTCTTGATTTTTTCCTGTTATTTGTCCTGTATAATGTCATCATCATCTGCCTAGCCTTTTCCCAACTATGTTGGGGTCGGCTTCCAGTCTAATCGGACGCAGCTGAATACTAGTATTTTACATGGGGCGACTGCCTATCTGACCTCCACAACCCAGTTACTGGGTAATACGACACCCCTTGGTAAGACTGGTTGTCAGACTGTCGGGCTTCTGACGACCCGTAACGACTGCCAAAGATCAACGAATGACAGCCGGGACCAACGGCTTAGCGTACTTTCGGAGGCACGGAGGGGTCTTGGTATGTAAAGATTGCCACCCATCCACAGACTAACAGTGGCAAGCGTAGCTTAACCTGATGGATCGACCCGTACGGCTGTTATTGCTTAGCCACGAGCCCCTCAAACAAACAAACTCTTTAGCTTTATTATTACTACAGATAGGTAGCGACCAGCCCGTCGCTATGAATGTATGTAATGTTATATTGAATGTTCTGTTTTTTTTTTTTTTTTTCATGGTCTGGCAGTTTGTGTAATTTATGTGGCCTACCCAAATGTCCTTTCTTTGGTATTGTTCGTCGAATCGTTGAGCTCCTTAAGTCTTGAGTTGAGCTGCACGATTTCTGACAAATGCGTGCACTGACTGGACAGGTCCTCTCAATCTGTGTGGTTCTTTCCTCAAAAGACCACATCAGACATCGATCTACATGGTCTTCATATGACCTGACCAAGATTATGTCTGGACTTTAAAAGAGACTGTGACCTCTGAGTTTGTTTCGGCCTTTCTTCTCAGAGTAGTCAGATATGAAACGCCGAACTTATCTAGTTTAAAAAAAACATGATTGACGTGTAAAAAGTGTTCAAACCTACTTACAAAAATAAAATCATTTATCAATGAAACGTTGATATTGATACGATTGTAGCCTTAAAAGTAGTTATCCTTGATTAGTCCAAACTTGTCAATTGTTAGAATATTATTTGTCTTAAGCAGTGCCCCGCGGTTTCACCCGCATAAGTGTCGATGCCGTGGGAATATCGGAATAAAAACTATCCTATGTCCTTTCCCGGAATGCAATCTATCTCTCTGCCAAATTTTATCGAAATCCGTTCAGTGGTTTAGGCGTGAAAAGGTAACATACAGATAGACAGACAGAGTTACTTTTGAATTTATATTATCAGTATGGATTGTAGCAAGACTAGGTCAAGAATTTTGTCTAATTCTTGAACAAAAGTTAGCTGGTCGCCATGAGGTCCTGGGTTCGATTCCCGGGTCGGGAAGAGTGTTATTGGGTTTTCCATCTGGAATTTCTCAGTAGCAGTCCGTTGTGGCTCGTTGATGGCAATAGGCTAGCCCCATATTACATGGGATTTAACCATAACTGGTGAAATGTAGATGCAATGTACGCACGCGCGTAATGAGTATGTGCGCGAAAAAAAAATCAGCTGTTCCTTACATTTATGTTCGTAGTAGCTGCGCCCCGCGGTTTCACCCGCGTAAATGTCGCTCCCGTGGGAATATCGGGATAAAAAGTAGCCTATATGTGAATCCAGGGTGTCAGCTACCTCCATACATAATTTTATCAAAATTGGTCCAGCCGTTTGAGCGTGAAGAAGTAACAAACACACACACACACACTCACTCACAAACTTTCGCCTTTATAATATTAGTGGGATAAGTTGTCAAAATGTAGAGAACAGCTGTTTTTTTTTTTTTCGGGATTTCAGGTTTGGTCCCATAGTGAAAGTTGTGCATAATGATGAGTACAGTGACCTCTTAAGAGGTTGTTAATGTTTTACCAATAACCCTGTATAAACTAGTTTGGCAACTCCTAAGCATTTACCGTTTCATTCAAATAAATAAATAAATAAAATTCTAGTTTTTTTTTATAGGTATGTGTGTAATTTATTAATATACATAACATAACAGAGGGGCTAAGCAACAGCCGCACGGGTCGATCGATCAGGTTAAGCTACGCTTGCCGCGGTTGGTCCATGGATGGGTGACCATCTTCACATACCAAGAGTCCTCCGTGCTTTCGCGAAGCCGCTTGCAAGAGCCAGCGGCTTCACGCGTGTAGGCCGGAAATTATCATACTTACACCTAAACTTTCCTCTCACCTCACTTTACCCTAACACCTTATAAGAAGGCTAAAAAAGTAATTTAAAAAAAATTAAACCGACTTCAAAAAGAAATGAACTCAAAATTATGAAATAACTTGCCACCGACTTCCGAAATTAAAGTTATTTCATAATTTTGAGTTCATTTCTTTTTGAAGTCGGTTTAATTTTTTTAAATTACTTTTTATTTCGTAATTTTTAGTTTTTACACTAGAATTTGACCAAGGTTTTGAGATGTTTTCCCTTTGACACTACACCCGTAGCTCGTATCAATAAGCCAGGCCGTCACACTTTCACGTCTTAGTCCATATCTTGAAAATTACTGAATCTATTTTGATGAAACTTGCACTGTTCCCTAAGTTGAAGTAAATGTAAGCCAATAAAAAAAGAATGGTCACGATCCGATTAATAGTTACGGAGATATGCGTGGACAAACATACATACATACATACATACGTCTATAAAATTTTGTATATTTGTTTGGAAGCCCTAATAGATTGTCATATGTGAATATAATGCAATTCCAATAATATTACATACATACGTATCGAATTGATAACCTCCTTTTTTTTTAAGTCGGTAAAAATCACCAAGGGGCAATGGAGAGGGCTAAGATGCTTGGAGTTTCCCTGCGTGATCGAATCAGAAATGAAGAGATCCGCAGGAGAACAAAGGTAACCGACATAGCCAGAAGAATTGCCAAACTTAAGTGGCAGTGCGCAGGGCACATTGCTCGCAGAACAGATGGCCGATGAGGTCGAAAGGTTCTAGAGTGGCGACCGCGTACCGGAAGACGTAGCGTTGGAAGGCCTCCCACAAGGTGGACCGACGACCTTGTGAAACCTGCAGGAACCCGTTAGATGCGAAGAGCACAGAACCGGTCGAAGTGGGAGGTGCTTGGGGGAGGCCTATGTCCAGCAGTGGACGTCTTTCGGCTGAAATTATGATGATGTTGATGAAACCTTCCTCATGAATCACTCCATCCATTCATCCATTGGTGATAACCGTGTGACAATCCGTTCGGAAGTTTTTGAGTTTCACGGGCGAAATTGCGAATAGAAGCGATTTCGCCCGTAAAACTTGATATACCTTTGACATACTTTGACATACCTTACCTAAGTAGAGGAACAACAAAATGTTTGTGACTATTAAACCATCATCTGCCTCGATAGAATCAGTCAAATAACATAATAAACTTATCTTTTAGCTAAAGATGACAATCTTTTCTCGATTAGTGTCGGTTACTAAGATTTGGGACAGATGATAAATATTTTGTACTGATAAAAACGCGTTGACTGTGTCCTCAGTCGCGTTTGTTCAAGTATGGAAAAAAAAAAAAAAAAACATCACACGAAGGGTATCTCCGTATAATATTTACATAGTCATCCTTTTCTTTTTGGGTGGGAAATTATCAAATAACTTCTTCCGCTGTGGGCGGAGCGGGAAGGCGTGTCAGACTTTTACAGACTAAAAACCACCCGTGTTCCTTCAGTTGCCTGTGCCAGGGGCCACGGTATCTCTTTCGAAGAACCCGTGGCCCTGGCAGGCATCGGCCCTAGCGGACCCCGTCAGTTATGCTGACATCTCTTTGAGGTGCGCGTGGAACACAACGCCGTCGACCCGGGCCTGGTCCTTACCAGACGGCGAGCTGCCCATTGCTCGCCATCCGCAAGCCCGCGCCTACGGTGGCCGGGAATCGGCTACATAGTCATCCTATAATGTTCCTACTGCTGGGACACAGGTATCCTCTCTTTGAGAGGGAGTGGGCTTTAATCTACCACGCGGGCCCAGTGCGGGTTGGTAGATGTCACATGTCTTCGGGACATAATGGCCTGAAGGATTCTCGTGATTTAAAACGTTCAAAATCTAGTCACAGTCTCATCTTGGCGACAAACAAATGTCAAAAACTTGTCAAAAATTTAGGGAAATTAAAGGTATTTTGGTGATCGAATCAGGAATGAGTAGATCCGCAGGAGAACCAAGGTAACCGACATAGCCCGAAGAATTGCTCGCAGAACAGATGGCCGATGGGGCCGAAAGGTTCTGGAGTGGTGACCGCGTACCGGAAGACGTAGCGTTGGAAGGCCTCCCACAAGGTGGACCGACGACCTTGTGCAGGCCGCAGGAACCCGTTGTATGCGAGAAGCACAGAACCGGTCGAAGTGGAGGTGCTTGGGGGAGGCCTATGTCCAGCAGTGGACGTCTTGCGGCTGAAATGATGATGATGAAAGGTATTTTTGACAGATTGAGACTGAGATCAGACTGTGAACGTTCTTAAAATTACGAGAATTGCTCCTCTGTTATGTTATGTTAGTTAGCGGGTAACTTAACCTCACTCTGGAGAGGTGTAGCGTACGTCGTTCGTAACCTTTGACTTCTGTTTGACGTTGCCGGCCGGCCTACCGCGATACTCCACGTCGATCGGCTAATTGAATACATTATACACATTAGGCGTGCCATTCGCTTTAGATTCGTAGTACGTAGTTGGTTTTTTTAGGTGATTTTTTGTTGACTAATTTGGATTTTTTTTTTATGGCTATGTCATTGTTTTTGTTTTAAAATCCATACTAATATTATTTTACAAAATACAAACAAATACAAAATGTTTATTTCTGTACCAACTAGTTTACATTAGCTTATGATTGGAGCCTCCTTTTAGGCATGATGACGCCTGCTGCGGCTGTTTGAACAACTTACAAAATTATTTTATTTTTAGTTTCTTGAGTCACATTTTTATACATTAATGTGGGTGTGTTGGGTGTGCGGAGTGTGTGATGTGTGAGGGGTGTGTCGAGTGTGTGTGGTGTGTGATGTGGAAAGGTGTGTGGTTGCTGTACAGACGCACATCAAGCTACCCGAAACTGTCAACGTTTCCCAATCAACCTTGAACCTTATGCTTTAACGATAAAGTTGAAAATCTATTAAACAAATTTGACAGATTGAAGAAGCTTGATGTGCTGGCGTCTGTACATACATATTAAAATTGTTTTGTAATAATTTTGCACTAAATTTTGTCCCCTCGTTCTAAATTTTCCGCACTCGTCGAAACCCGCTGAATTTTTCGCACTCGTCGAAACCCGCTGAATTGCGTAGTATAAAGGGCTTTTTAGACAGGTCTTAACTAAACCACAAATACCACAATTAAACTTCTAAATAAAAAAGTCACTTGGTTACTAAAGTAAATTATTAATTCCCCATTTAAATAAGTAAAGATAAAAAACCGAGACCCCCGCCCCCTCAACCCTGTCTAAGAGAAGAGGCCTGTGTCCCAGCAGTGGGAACATTGCGGTTGTGATAACTCAGGGCCCAATATAGCCTCTTGCATTTCTACAATTACTTTCAAGTTGAGTATATATAAATACATAGGTAATAATAAGATATATAATAATTCTAACTTGGTAGCAAGTAAAATTAATAAAGCGCTCTTCCTCTGTACTTATTTAAAAAAAATGTTGTGCCCGACAGGGTCCATAATTATTTCTAATTTTTTTTTAATTTACCACCTGTAATAGGCTATTTGACTGGTTTCTGATAAACATCTCAGATTATTTAATGGTGTATAACGAGCCCACAAAAACCTATTACTTCAAATTGCATAATGTATTTCTTTTAAAAAATAGTAAATAAAAATGTACTGTTTAAATAAGCCGCCAAAACGCTATCTTTAACAATATGGCGTCGTGACGTCACGATTCACGTAAACAAACGTTGAAACGGTCGAGATACTAGACAAAAGTCATCTGTTCTGTCAACGATAGACAGAAATTTACTAAATCATGACGTCATCTTAAGTTCAGCCAATCCAGACCGTTTTCGATTACGTTGCGCCAGATTTAAAAAGATGAAGTTTTTTCGGGTTTTTTTTTATAAATAATACATTGTTTTGTAGTAAAATTAATGCAAATCGATTTTAAAAGCTATAATCTATACGAGTGTCAATAATTATGACCTTATTTTTTACATTGTCAAATAGCCTATTGTACATTATGGAATGCAATAATCGATTTGAGATTTGAGTAATGGAAAATCATTAGTGATTAAATGAAGGAAAACAGATTAATTAGGCTGGCAACACATTAAGCAAGCCACCAGTCATGCGCAGACTTATCTTGCGCGCACATCACCCACTATCGGCATCGGCACGGCTGAGGATTTTTATGCGACGAATAAAAATGTAACTTAATTGTAATTTATAATAATAAAATTTATAATAGGTATGGATTACAAAAATCTGTGAAACGATCTTTAGGTATTTTAAACAGTAGGTCTTTTGACCGTAGTTATCTCGTAAATAGTTAGATTATCTTTAGATATTATAATAATACGTGATCTGGAAAATCATTCGTGATTAAATGAAAGAAAAAAAGATTAGATTAGAGGCTGGCAACATTCACGTCACCGGTTACGCGCACTATGTGACGCAAGACTAGCGTCATAAAATTATGATTTACTAGCTGCGCCCCGCGGTTTCACTCGCATAAGTGTCGATTCCGTGGGAATATCGGGTTAAAAAGCCTATAATTGTTAATCCAGGGTGCCAGCTACCTCCATACAAAATTTTATCAAAATTCGTCCAACCGTTTGAGCGTAGACAGAGTAAACTATAGACTGCTGCATATCTTCTTTTTCATTCGCACAAGAAAAAGAGAAATATACTATCGTCACTAGCAAAGAAAAGAGACAGAGTAAGAATATTTCTGTCCCTTACTGCGTGTCGGCTAAGCACATCAATGTCCACAACAAGTTTGACGTTTATGAATGAAATGATACAAATTATGAATGAACTAATAAAAACTACATCGCGATTAAACGGAAAATAAGATCTTTTTCGTGCATAATTCAATAATAGTACATTTGCGCAACTAAGGTGTAGTGTAATAAGCTGTAAAAATGATAGTATGATGAAGATTGCCGGAATTTGTTGTCCCTTTCGGTGACACGGATACCATGAGTCTATAGATTACTCGGTCTACGCGTTTGAGCGTGAAGAAGTAATAAACATAACCACACATACACAC
Source organism: Oligia strigilis (assembly GCA_951800025.1). Taxonomy (NCBI): domain Eukaryota; kingdom Metazoa; phylum Arthropoda; class Insecta; order Lepidoptera; family Noctuidae; genus Oligia; species Oligia strigilis. The sequence continues at coordinate 5,049,894 of OX637570.1, forward strand.
ACACCCCCTCACACAAACTTTCGCCTTTATAATATTAAGTGTGATGTGATTAGTAGGAAATATGATATCATTATCTCAAAGGCTGCATCGCAAAACCGCGGAATTTATGACAGAAGACCAGCACCCTCATTGCGTAACACACCATCAGTCGGAATCTGAATCATTTTGAAGCAATTGCTAATCCATTGTTTCATAAGTTAGAAAAATTTGTCAGCTCAACACGTAAATAACGCAATGAATGCTGTGGAACTGTCAAAATGAAACCGATTCCGATTGATAATGTGCTACGCAATTGCCCCGCAGTTCATAGTGTTGATGAGGCTTGTCCAATCCATGGAGTGTTTCCTAGAAAACTATCATTTGCTGGTATTACAGTTGGAACTTTAAGGCTCAAATCACACCGAGATGGAAGCGAAGCGGCGAGCAGTTTCAGTGTCATAATCATAAAATTTTAAACTTTATCTTCATTACTATAATACATAGTATCGCTTGAGAAACTTGAAAGATCGCGATAACTCAAGTTTCTCATGCGATAATAAGTATTATAGTAATTAAAATAAAGTTAAAATTCATATGACACTGAAACTGCGCTCCGCTTCGCTTCCATCTCTCTTTTCTCCGGCACGCACACAACAACTTACGAAAGTTTCATCACAATCGATCGAGCCATTTTCGAGTTTTTGCGAGACTAACGAACGGCAATACGGCAATTGATTTTTATTTAGGTACTAGCTTCTGCCCGCGACTTCGTCCGCGTGAAATTTCACCCTCTTAGGGGTTGAATTTCGAAAAACCCTTTCTTAGTGGATCCCTACTCTTCACAAAGAACACACCCTCCAAATTTCATGTCTCTAGGGCCAGCGGTTTAGACTGTGCGTTGATATATCAATCAGTCTTCTTTGAACGCCATTGTCACATATACGTGACAAGCAAGCGCGTGCCCTGTACGCCAGTCGTGTGTCGCCTATCCTATTACGAGCGACATAAATATGTGACAAAAAATGCGGTGCACTTTATCACAAAATAAACAATTAAATCATTACTTTTGTTTGTTTTTAATTGTAGGTATACCTTAAATATTTAAAATTGTGGCTTGGCGTGGAGGGCACGCGCTTGCGTTTACGTTCAAAAGGTTAATACTGACCAGCAAATTGCAAAAAACGTAAGAAAATTTGAATTTCGGGGGCCTCCTTAGCGCTTCCCCCTTAAATATAAATGTTGAGAAGTGAGTGACGCAAGCGCAGGGCCTACGCGCCAAGTTCAATGTCGTGTGACGTAACGTGGCCCGACCCTCGTGCAATAATAAATTATTGACTCATTCAGTTGTGAATTTGGCTATGAACAGACGCCAGCACATCAAGCTAACCGAAACTGTCAAATTTTCCCAGTCAACATTGAACCTTATGCTGTAGTGACAAGGTTGAAAATCTATTAAAGAAATTTGGCAGATTGTAGTAGCTTGATGTGCTGGTGTCTGTAAATCATATCCAATGAGTCAAAAATGTCCCCACTGCTAGGACTCAGAGGGTTTCTCTCTTCAAGAAAGTTGGCTATAATCCACCACGCGGGTCCAGTGCGGGTTGGTAGATGTCACATGTCTTCGAATCTCTGGTTCTAGGACATGCCGGTTTCCTCACGATGTTTCCTTCAACGTTTTGAGGCTGTGTCATATTTATAAATGGTCTGACCATGAAAATTTTCTCTATACAACCACGTCGAAGATCACTTAAAAAACTGGCCAAGTGCGAGTCGGACTCGCACACGAAGGGTTCCGTACCACAAGGCAAAAACGCCGAAAAAAAGACGTTTGTTATATGGGAGCCCCTCTTAAACAGCGGCAACAGAAATACATCATCTGTGAAAATTTCAACTGTCTAGCTACCGCGGTTCATGAGATACAGCCTGGTGACAGACAGACAGACGGACAGTGGAGTCTTAGTAATAGGGTCCCGTTTTTACCCTTTGGGTACGGAACCCTAAAAATAATCAGCCGTTCTATACTGTTTCGGCTCCCTCGATGTTGCAGTGCATCGCCCATGTTTGCTGACGCCAGCGTAGATGACTTCTATGCAATTATGCGTAAAAAAGTTGCGTCGGTGGTACGACGAGTACGGGGGAGCCCGAATAGCGTCCTGAAGATGATTGGCGAGAGAACCGATACTGTTCTGCTCAGTAGGTTCACCGAACTCCATGTGTTGCGAGACCGATGAGCATACTGGGCAGGGGTAGGCGGTGTGTCCAGTTTCTTATTTGTTTTTATTTTTAATTACTAACATTAGTTTTAAGCTAAATTCTTGTCACTAACAACTTGCCTTGTCTATGGACTTTTTTGTCTGAAATAAAATATTTTTATTTTATTTTATTTATTTTTATTTTATACAAAACTTTAATACCTTACTCGACCCAAATGTAAGGGACGGGTGATTATTTTTTCTCGAATACGATTTTGGTGCCATGGAGAAAGTTGTTCAGTTTAAAGCTCTGCACCACACCACATCCTTAATATGAAGACACCTTTTTAGGGTTCCGTACCCAAAGGGTAAAAACGGGACCCTATTACTAAGACTTCGCTGTCTGTCCGTCCGTCCGTCTGTTCGGCGCGGAGATTGGATAACCTACTTAGTGTCGCTCGGAGTCCAACTTTTAAATATTTTTGGGACAAAATATAACATGGGGTAAAAATTATTGGAATCGATTCAGTTACTTATTCTGAACAAACTATATTCAGGTTTCGCATATACTAAAAATAACGTTGTATACTTGTTACGGTCGAGAATCATATCTAAAAAAAATTGAATTTCGGCGCATCGCCCTTTTATTAAATCTTTCTTTTCTCTCTTCCAAATCAATGCATTTAAATGTAAACGCCATTTACAACTCCGATATCTCTCATAATCCATTTATAGATCTATATAACCATAAAAAAATAGTTCTTGAACGACCTTCACGCCGTATCTTTACGTCTCACTGCGCTGAGTCCTTGATCTTGAACGGAGCTGCCCGAGTTTTGTCAGTAGTACGCATGACGTATCATAGCATCATGTCTTGTTTCCCCAAAGATTTGGGCATATGTAGGTAGGAAAGGAAAACAATTTATCATTGAGTAGTTCCAATGGCCATCTGTGGTCTTCATCATCGGCTTCTTACCAAATGATGATTTCCGAGAGCAAAATGCTCAAGTTACTTTAAAAAATACCCAAATCGCTATAGGTTTGTCTATAAAATTTGAGGGTTTCCCTCGATTTGCATGGGGATCTCATCAGATTGCAACTTGATGACAATGGGACCACCTCGCGAGTATACCCCTTCAAACAAAGAAATAAAATAAATAGGTCCACAATTGACGGAGAAATCGGTGAACATACATACATAAAAAAAAACATACATAAATGCGAACATTTAAGTAACCTCCTCCTTTTTGGAAGTCGGTTAAAAACTCAATGACACAGGCTGACCTGGAAATCGAAACCAGAAGGACAGCTGAGCATGAGTTAGCAGTAGCGTATGATTCTTGTAATTACAGAAGTCTTGATTCAAATTAAGCTGTACGATATGATTTATATATTTATTGCCCAAATAAAGAAATTATCTTTATTAATGAAAATCGTGACACATTCTTGATAGGTAGTAAGTAATCGTGCGAGCATCGTACGATGGTTAAATATTACATCATTCATAATGTTTGACCTAGAATTTAACGAGAAGTATAGCGGCGAGTGTGAGAGCAGTGGTGCGCCAGTGATAACGGTCTTAGGAGTTGTAGATCGTGGGTTCGAACCCAGAGAGGTGCTTTTCTTTGTGTAAATAATTTTCTCAAAACTCTGAAGGAAAAAATTGTGAGGAAACCAGCCATGTGGAACAAAAAAATCGACGAAATTAGAGGTATTTTTGACGATTGAGACTGAGATACATACAATCACGTTACACACTTCGACACAAATCAAGATTAAACATTCCTACCTCTCGACTAAAAATACATTCAACAAGTCCATAATGTGATGTCCATAAAAATATACAATAAACTTCCTGAATTAATAAAAAAAGAAGATAAAATAAACGTATTTATAAAAAAACTAAAACAATTTTTAATCAAAAAATGCTATTACAGTCTAAACGAATATTTAATCGATATAATATAAAGAGTCCCTAATATTGTATTATTGAATTTATTTTAGATCTAAGTTCTTCCTCTCTCCTACATTTTTGTGTTTGTTTTTCTTTTTTTTTCTTTTTTTTTGCTGTGCCCGACAGGGTCCATAATGAACATAATTTCTTTCTTTTTTGGAACTTACCACCTAAGTACACATTGTGGAATGCAAATAAAGTATTGAGTATTGAGATCAGACTGAACGTTATGACTGTGGCGGTCAAAAAGTTAACATTTTGACCGCCACAGTCATGTATAGATGACAAACCAAAATGTGCCCAGCACGCCACGGTTCGACTACATGACAGACTTTGACGCCGAGGGCACGTTTTTGATATTTGGCGGTCAAAAAGTTAAAATTACAAGAATTGCCCCTCAAATAGGTGGTAGCTCCATGTGAACTATTGGTATTCAGCTGCTTCCGGTTAGATTGGAAGCCGACCTTTGGGAAAAGGTAATAGTTTTCCTTACAACTTAATAACACCATAATAAAAAGAGCAATGCTCTCAAACATGTGGCAATCGTAAACCGGCAATGAAAACCTGCCAGCCGACAGTTACGTACCTACTCTACCTCAGCTGATTCTTACCCGATGACGTAGTCAAGCAAGATCGGATCAGGCGATCGTACCACGCGGCACGACCAATCACAACTCGTTTGAGAACCAGTCGACCTATTGTTGAAGCGCGGACGCTGGTCGTGCCGCGTTCTAAATTCGAAATTTTTGGATTTTTTTGTTTATGGCTCGATGGGTGATTTTTTTGTGTTGATGTAAATATGGTGCTTGTTTAAGTTTTTTTTTACCGACTTAAAAAAAAAGGAGGTTATCAATTCGACACGTATGTATGTCATATTATTGGAATTGCATTATATTCACATATGACAATCTATTAGGGCTTCCAAACAAATATACAAAATTTTATAGACATAATATGTATATGTATGACTTTTTAAACCATAAACTAAACCTCAATTTTCTCTTGTTCACAGCTAAAACTAACATCCCTATGACGTGGGCCGCAACGATACAGTAACAGTTAAACAAACAGACACACAAACATGTCGTCCAAAGCTATATACGAGGCGACCGGAAAGGATCTTATTAATAGGTAAGATTTTTATTTATTTTTTAATGTAATTGGATGGCAAACACGACCACATCCTGACGGTTTGTGGCGTAAATGTGGATTCCGTGGGAATATCGGGATAAAAAGTAGCCTATATGTTAACCCAAGGTGTCAGCTACCTCCATACCATATTTGACGGCACGGTTGGCGCAGTGGTTAAGCGATTGACTGCTGCGCTGCATGTCGCGGGTTCGATTCCTGCACGGAACAAATATTTGTATGACCTACAAGTAGTTGTTCCGGGTCTGGCTGTTTGTGTATGTGAGTTTAAATGTTTGTAAACACATCCACAATACAGGAGAAATTCCTAGTGTGGGGCAACGTTTAAAAATAAAAATACCAAATTTTATCAAAATTGGTCCACCCGTTTGAGCGTGAAGAAGTAACAAACATACAAACACACACGCACTCACAAACTTTCGCCTTTATAATATTAGTGTGATTGCCATATTTTAAATTGTCATATTTTATCGTTTTTCCAGGCATATAGCAGCCGGTACTGCGTTGGTACCGTGTCGCTTCGCCACCTTCGAACATGGCACCATTTGGGAGGACGAGCTCGGGAAGAATCCATGGCTCTGCAAGGAGGTAAGGACAGTTTAGATTTTTTTTTTCGGATGTGAAATCATCAAATGACCCCTCCCTCTCTGGGTGGAGCGGAAGGGAGTGTCAGACTCTTACTGACTAAAACCCACCCGTGTTCCTTCCTTAGCCCTTTATGTTCCGGGGCAGCGGTAACCCTTTCGGACAATCCCGCTGAAGGACTGTTTACATTAAATTATCTTTAAGTTCCGGGTAATGGTGGCTAAATAATAACAGCCGCACGCGCCGATCGAAGCTATGACTACGCTTGCAGAGGTTGCCACGTGGATGGGTGACCATTATTGCATATCGAGATCACGAAGCACGTTAAGGCTCCTACAAACAGGCGCGACACGCGATATAATCGCGCGCGACACAAAGGCACCGCTCGTTGCGCGACTTGCGGTGCCTTTCTGTCGCGTGTCGTGTCGCGCCTGTTTGAAGGAGCCTTTAAGAAGGGACGGGGCCTGCGAGGAATTTTAAAACTACTGTTTGTAATGTTTGATGTATCTTTTTCAGGTTATATATTTTTGTGGTGTACAATAAAGTATGTAATTATAAATAAATAAATAAACGATGAGGGCGCCACTGCGCGGTCGGTGTCCTCTTAATGTACAGTCACCAACGGAGATAAGTAACCGGGGTCGTCGGATATAGTTGAAGTTTAGTATGAAACCGATTTTTTTTTTCTGTTTTTTATAAAACGTTGCCCCCCCACACTAGGAATTTCTCCTGTATTGTGGGTGCGTTTACAAACATTTAAACTCACATACACAAACAGCCAGACCCGGAACAACTACTTGTAGGTCATACAAATATTTGTTCCGTGCGGGGATCGAACCTGCGACACGCAGCGCAGCAGTCAATCGCTTAACCACTGCGCCAACCGTGCCGTCAATGCTGTTGATGTGATTGATGTTTTCGAATGAAATTTAATTTGATAAATGAACTGTTTGTTTTCTATTATTTAAATTAAATTTAATTAGAAAATATCCATTGACTTCTTATCAAACTTCAACTATATCCGACGACCTAATGCATTTGACTCCGATGTTATGTCAGTATTGTATACTTCAATTTTTAATCAAAAATTTTTAATCATCTTATTTGTCTTCCACAGCAATTGGTAGTGAAGCCAGACCAGCTGATCAAACGACGCGGCAAACTGGGGCTGGTGGGAGTGAACAAGTCAGCCACGGACGTGAGAAAGTGGCTCAGCGAGCACATAGGCAAGGAGCAGCAGGTCGGGGCGGCTAGCGGGAAGCTCAGGCACTTCATCGTCGAGCCCTTTGTGAAGCATGACGCTGTAAGTATAACTTGAGTTAAACTACACCCCTTTATAATAACTAGGTTTTAATAGATGCTGGGGAGTTCTTTGCGCCACTTCTTCCTAGGAAGTGGTGAAGGGCGGAAAAGCTAAGGTGAATGGAGTTTGTAGACCGCGAAATTCAATTTTTCCTACGTTTTTAAGGTTCCGTAGCCAAATGGCAAAAACGGATTCGTCATGTCTGTCTGTCCGTCCGTATGTCACAGCCACTTTTTCCGAAAATATAAGAACTACACTGTTGAAACTTGGTAAGTAGATGTATTCTGTGAACCGCATTAAGATTTTCACAAAAAAATAGAAAAAAAACAATAAATTATAGGGGTTCCCCATACTTAGAACTAAAACACAAATTTTTTTTTTCATCAAACCCTTACTTGTGGGGTATCTATGGATAGGTCTTCAAAAATGATATTGAGGTTTCTAATATCAGTTTTTTCTAAACTGAATAGTTTGCGCGAGAGACACTTCCAAAGTGGTAAAATGTGTCCCCCCCCCTGTAACTTCTAAAATAAGAGAATGATAAAACTAAAAAAAATATTATGATGTACATTATCATGTAAACTTCCACCGAAAATTGGTTTGAACGAGATCTATCTAGTAAGTAGCTCGTCGGTGAAAATTTAAAAACATATGATGGTACGGAACCCTCGGTGCGCGAGTACGACTCGCTCTTGCCCGGTTTTTTTTTGGGTTGGATATAATAACTACTAAAACCACCCACCCGTGTTCCTGCAGTTGCCTGCGCCAGGGGCCACGGTATCTCTTTCGAACAACCCGCGACCCTGCCAGGCATCGGCCTTAGCGGACCCCGTCAGTTAGTGCTGACACCTCTGAGGCGCGCGTAGAACACAACGCGCCGTCGCCCTGGGCCTTCCAACCGCCCGCGAAATCACGAATCGCGAATGGTGGAATCTCACCGTGAGAAGTTAGGTGAAGTGAACTTGATTGACACTAATGACAACTCACTATAAGCTCACTTCACCCAAGTTATACGGTTAAAGATATTTATTTTCTCAAAAGAATTACAATTCACTTATAGAGAAAACATAAATAGGTTTAGAACAAATGTTATCTGCCAGTAAGCGTAGATAAAAACTAAAATGTATCTTAAAACTAACATTACAATAAAACTTCGACATAACATAATAAGTAGGTACATCGTTTTAGCATAAAACGTGTGTGTAAAACGTGTCGTGGGTTCGATTCCCACCCAGGACAAATGTTTGTGTGATGAGCATGATCATTTGTTCTGTGTCTGGGTGTAATTTATCTATATATGTATGTATTTAGAAATATATAAGTATGTTTATCAGTTGTCTAGTACTCATAACACAAGCTCTGCTTAGCTTGAGACTAGACGGCGTTGTGTGATAGTTGTGGAATATTATTATTATTATTATAATAAGTACAAAATAAATAAATCAGAAGAGGGTGGGTTACACACACGAAACATCATAATTTTGAGCGATGAGGGTAGGGTGCAATTTAACAGTCGTTGCGTATTTACTAAGGCCTACGACACGGTTATCACAGTAAGATTTTTTTTTTATTTTTACATTCATGATCCTCCGTTATGTCAAAAATTCCGCAGCATTAACTTTGAAATAAATATATGCTAAAGTTGAGGATTAATGTAAGGTCTTATGTTAGACGAAAACACGATTCCATAAAATTTTCTCGATAGAAAAAAATTCCAAAGTTACCTCCAAACCGAATAATAAACCGCTGGTATTCAAAAAATACTTCAAATCAGATCATGAAACTTTGCATACTAACTGAACTAACTATAAAGCAGGTCTTATGTTAGTTAGTTTTTTTGAATTACCTTTATTTTCACCGTAAAAAGCAAATACCTAAACTATTGGCGCTGCCTCCCGCCCAGCACCGCACTCTGTCTCGCTTTCACACAGTCCGCGAGCAGTATCGTGCGAGCGAGATAAAGAGTGAATTTTAGCTGAGGTAGTATAGGCTCTTCATGTTTAACTTTGTATGCACAATGTCAAACAGTGGAGTAATACGACGGCACTTGACGGCACGGGTGGCGCAGTGGTTAAGCGATTGACTGCTGCGCTGCGTGTCGCGGGTTCGATTCCCGCACGGAACAAATATTTGTATTACAAGTAGTTGTTCCGGGTCTGGCTGTTTGTGTATGTGAGTTTAAATGTTTGTAAACGCACCCACAATACAGGAGAAATTCTTAGTGTGGGGCAACGTTTTATAAAAAAAAAAACGAAAAACGAATACCCTCCCGAAAATATATCGACTAGTGGCGCCTGAAAGATTGTTTATCACAAATATTTAATGCTATTGAAAGGTTACTAAGTATTGTTTTTTTTTTTTTCGCAGAGTGAAGAGATGTACCTTAACATAATGTCGGGCAGACGCTCCGACACCATCCTGTTCCACCACCAGGGAGGAGTAGATGTAGGAGATGTGGACGCCCTCGCACTCCGTCTTGAGGTGAGACACCCATCCTTTTCTAGACCTCGACTAGTGTTGCTTGACTTGTCACGATTCTGTTCATCACCAGCGGTGAATGGACGTAGGAGACGTCGACGCCCTGGCGCTCTGTCTTGAGGTGAGACACCCATCCTTTTCTAGACCTCGACTAGTGTTGCTTGACTTGTCACGATTCTGTTCATCACCAGCGGTGAATGGACGTAGGAGACATCGACGCCCTGGCGCTCTGTCTTGAGGTGAGACACCCATCCTTTTCTAGACCTCGACTAGTGTTGCTTGACGTGTCACGATTCTGTTCATCACCAGCGGTGAATGGACGTAGGAGACGTCGACGCCCTGGCGCTCTGTCTTGAGGTGAGACACCCATCCTTTTCTAGACCGAATTGCCAAACTTAAGTGGCAGTGGGCAGGGCACATTGCTCGCAGAACAGATGGCCGATGGGGCCGAAAGGTTCTGGAGTGGCGACCGCGTACCGGAAGACGTAGCGTTGGAAGGCCTCCCACAAGGTGGACCGACGACCTTGTGAAGGCCGCAGGAACCCGTTGGATGCGAGAAGCACAGAGCCGGTCGCAGTGGAGGTGCTTGGGGGAGGCCTATGTCCAGCAGTGGACATCTTTCGGCTGAAATGATGATGATGACTATCAACTTTATGTTTTAAACTGATTTTTGTTTTTTTGTTTTTCCAGGTTCCAGTAGACACATTCCCAACTGGTGAAGATATCGAGCGGGTGCTGCTCAAAAACATCAAATCAGCTAGCATGAAAAGGTAACAACGATTTAGATACAGCCGTAAAGTTTACATAGAGGTATGAGGAACAGGGTGTAAAGTTCACTCATCCTCCATAGAGAAGGGAGGATCCTCCGACCAGACGGGTGTTGTGACTGGTGGGTTCCGCGCTTTTGTTTCACGTGTCGTACAATACGACCGACGTAACTTGGCGAGCCGGAACATAGGCACTAAGAACTTTCGCGCATGTTCTCTCACTCGCACTCGCCTCATGTCACCATTTCAATCAATCAATCAACTCAGCCTATCGCAGTCCACTGCTGGACATAGGCCTCTCCCAGACTGCGCCACAGCACCCTGTCCTCCGCCTTCCGCATCCAGTCTACCCCAGCCACCTTCTTTAGGTCGTCCGTCCATCTAGCTCGGGGGCGTCCCACACTACGCTTGCCGATACGCGGTCCCCACTCCAGGACTCGTCTGCTCCACCGGCCATCGGTCCTTCGACAGACATGGCCAGCCCACTGCCACTTCAGTTTGCTTACTCTGCAAGCTATGTCGGTAACTCCGGTTCTTTTCCGGATAATTTCATTCCTGATTTTATCCTTCAAAGAGACTCCGAGCATAGCTCGCTCCATAGCGCGCTGAGCGATCTTGAATTTGTGGACCAGCCCGACCGTCAGTGTCCACGTTTCAGCACCGTATGTCATGACGGGCAGGACGCACTGGTTGAAGACCTTAGTCTTCAAACACTGCGGGATAGGCGACGAGAAGACTTGACGAAGTTTTCCAAATGCTGTCCAACCCAACTGGATCCTCCTGTCGGCCTCTTTCTCAAAGTTGTGTTTACCGAGCTGGATGACTTGGCCTAGGTAGACATAATCACCATTTGGTTCCTAAAAAATCTTACTGCGCAGTCTCCTGCGCAGAGTTCAGGCCCGCCAAGTCACGTCAGTCGTATTCTACAACGGACAATTCGTGGTGGAACTACTGGGGTTTCGAGGTGGAGATGTGATACCCCCCTGAGGGGGTAACTTCTGCCAGGGTCGCGGGTTGTTCGAAAGAGTTACCGTGGTCTCTGGCACAGGCAACTGAAGGAACACGGGTGGGTTTTAGTCAGTAACCATCGCCCTTTTACCACCGGACAACAAGACGTACTGCAGCGTACCATCCGCACTTGGTTGATATCCCCACGAGTCGTACTCAGCGCTTCTCCTCCACTTTTATTATGCGCATAGCCAAAGTGTGGAACTATCTGTGTTCCCTCCCACATTCAACCCGTCTGCCTTCAAAGCAAGAGTGAACAGGCATCTTCTGGGCACGCTCGTTCCATCATAGACCTCATCTATCGCTTACCATCAGGCGTGATCGGGGTCAAGAGCGGGCCCAATTAGTAATAAAAAAATAAATAAAAAAAAGTAAAGGTCTGACATGACGATGATGAGAATTATAATCATTTTAATCAGTAATACAACTTGTTAAGTTAGTATAATCCTAAAATGTCAAGATTTCATGAAATAGTCATTCTTGGGGATTACTTGGTCTTAGTGAGTTGTGTTGATGACTTTAATGATTATAATTCTGTAAATACATATTTGTTACGACTGCGAATCATGTTTTAATCAACGTACAACTTAATACTGACCAGCAAATTGCAGAAAACGTAAAAAAAAAAAATAATTTCGCGGTCCACCTTAGCGCTTTCGCCTTAGGTAATAGGTAATACGGGCTGGTTTCCGCAACTCCACGACAATACGCGTATTTTGCGTACGGGTAGGAAAATCGACTATTATTCGATCCACCCCAGCTCCTCAAGGAAGGCCAGCAACGTCTTGATGTTACTGACCGTCTCACGTAGGGTACCTGGGTTACCGAAGTACTTTGCCCTGTACGTGGCGACTACCGGGCAGTTTAGCAGCACATGTGCCGCTGTCTCGTCATCCTCCATGCAGGCTCTGCACAGCGGACTGTCTGTTACTCCTATGACATAGAGGTGTTTATTAAATGACCCGTGGCCAGTTAAAGCTGCAGTAACTATACGCAGCTTTTGCTTGGTTAGACGGCGCTTTCGCCTTATGTAGATACATTAAAAACCACTTTTTCCTCCATCTTTACAGGTTATTGACCACCTTCATCCTCGCCCTATATCGAGTCTACGTGGACCTTTACTTCACTTATATGGAAATAAACCCCATAGTCGTGACCAACGAGAGGATCTACCTGCTGGACTTGGCCGCCAAGCTCGACCAGACCGCGGACTTCATCTGCGCCAAGAACTGGGGGGAGGTGACGTTCCCACCTCCCTTCGGAAGGGATGCCTACCCGGAGGAGGCTCATATTGCCGATCTGGATGCTAAAAGTGGGGCTAGTTTGAAGGTATGTCTTTTGGTGTTAAGACAAACTCCATTTTTAGGGTTCCGTGTACCCAAATGGTGAAAACGGGGGTCCCGTTTTACTACTAAGACTCCACTGTCCGTCTGTCACCAGGCTGTATCTCAAGAACCGCGATAGCTAGACAGTTGAATTTTTTGAAACAGATATCTTCGACCAATGAGCTAAAATTTTGCATACCCGTTTAGTTTTTCTTATTATTGGATTTTTTATTTTACGATGTTTTTCAGACATTTAATAGTTCCTTTCTTCCCACAGCTGACAGTCCTGAACAAGTCAGGTCGCATCTGGACGATGGTAGCCGGAGGCGGCGCGTCCGTCGTGTACACCGACACCATCTGCGAGCTGGGCGGCGCGGCCGAGCTCGCCAACTACGGCGAGTACTCCGGCGCGCCCACCGAGATGCAGACCGCGGACTATGCCAAGACCATCTTCAGCCTCATGTGCCGAGAGAAACACCCCAACGGGAAGGTAAGGAGATCCAAACACATACACATCGACACAGTGCCAACTATGGTCAGTACCAAAAGCAAGTAAGCAAACTACCTAGCATATCTAATGTCTGATGAAAGAAACAAAACAAATTAAAAAACAGTGGCACTCCGGGAGCGCCGACAGAAGTGAAAACAAAACACAAACAGAATACTTTGCCATCGCTAACTGACATATCGGATATACATTAAAACCGAGTACATCCCGAGGACAGCCGAACACATCCGAAGCGGGTATTTTTTTAATCGTCTTATAAACAAAAATACGCGCGATGTCGTTTACGGTAACAGGGGTTCAATGGTTTTTTCCCCATCTTAAAAAATCCCAACTCGCCTAAAGAAGCTTTCACTTCAATAAGAGTTAAATTTTAATAATTTAATTTAATAAATTCTAGGTAATTAGTAACACATTCATCGGGTAGTCAGAAGCCCGAAAGTCTGACAACCAGTCTTACCAAGGGGTATCGTCTTACCCAGTAACTTAATTGACGGCACGGTTAAAAAAATTTTACGGCACGGTTGGCGCAGTGGTTAAGCGATGGACTGCTGCGCTGCGTGTCGCGGGTTCGATTCCCGCACGGAACAAATATTTGTATGACCTACAAGTAGGTGTTCCGGGTCTGGCTGTTTGTGTATGTGAGTTTAAATGTTACACAATACAGGAGAAATTCCTAGTGTGGGGGGCAACGTTAAAAAAAAAAATCAGATAGGCAGTCGCTCCATGTAAAATACTGGTATTCAGTTGCATCCGGTTAGACTGGAAGCCGACCCCAACATAGTTGGGAAAAGGCTAGGCAGATGATGATGATTCATCTGATTTAGAAGGTTTCAACTTTATTTCTCACCACATTGTCCAACAAATTATTATTATTATTATTTTAATTGTAATTGAAGAATCATCGACGAAAATTGTCAATTAAATTTACATTTAAAGGCGATTTAAAATTAGCACAACTTTAATGAATTAATTATAACACAATTTTGGCAATCACAAGTATAAAGCTCAAGCCGTGCGCCCAATGGAACTCCTCATCGGCAAATACGGCCCACTCTTACTTATAACTAGAAAAAATTCAACATACTACGCACCTCTACCTATGTCTTCTACCAAAACAGTCGCGATAATACCTTATCACACTAATATTATAAAGGCGAAAGTTTGTGAGTGGGGGTGTGTTTATATGTTTGTTACTTCTTCACGCTCAAACGGCTGGACCAATTTTGATGAAATTTTGTATGGAGGAAGCTGACACTCTGGATTAACATATAGGCTACTTTTTATCCCGATATTCCCACGGGATCGACATTTACGCGGGTAAAACCGCGGGGCGCAGCTAGTCTAACTAATAATCTGCATTCCCAGGTCCTGATCATCGGAGGTGGTATCGCCAACTTCACGAACGTAGCCGACACCTTCCGAGGCATCATCACCGCGATGGAGACTTACAAAGACGCCCTCATCCAGTACAACATTACCATCTTCGTGAGGAGAGGAGGTCCTAACTACCAGGAGGGGCTTAGGTTGGTGTTGAAACCTTTTTGGTTATTTTAATATTAAGAAAGGTGACCAAGAGCTAACCCTGGGCGTCCAAGATCGCGAACAAGAGCTAACCCTGGGCGTCCAAGATCGCGAACAAGAGCTAACCCTGGGCGTCCAAGATCGCGACCAAGAGCTAACCCTGGGCGTCCAAGACTGCGACCATAGTCGCAGCGACCAAGAGCTAACCCGAGTCGCGCACTGGGCGTCCAAGACCGCGACCAAGAGCTAACCCGAGTCGCGCACTGGGCGTCCAAGACCGCGACCATGGTCATACGGATGTCGATATCAGTCAGTCAGGACTTTGAATTTTTTATATGTAGATTATGAATTAAGGAATATTGATGTTAATATGCAAAAACCATTTTATTTAAATCGCCTCTTGTTCATCACTCTCCTGCAATTTTCTTATACCACATGAACCCTCGATCAATCTGCGCTCTTTCCAGACAAATGCGCGAAGTGGGCCACCGTCTCCGCATCCCCCTGTACGTGTTTGGTCCCGAGAGCAACATGACGGCCATCGTGGGGCTGGCGCTGGGCCAGTCGTCCATCCCCAAGGAGCACCAGCTGGACTACGCGCCCAAGCAGCTGCCTAAACCTCAGGCTTGCGTAAGTCACTTTGTGTTTATTTATTTATCCATTTATTTCAGGCATCAAGGCTCATTTATACACATACAATACAATATTAATATAACTTAAAAAGTTAAAATAAAGTAGTTAATGGTTAGTTATTAAATTACTACATTGTTCTCACATATAGAAGCAACAAGAATAATGTTCCCAGGATTTTGTAATATCTTGATTTAAAAGAGTGTCCATGGAATTTCTTGCCCGTTCTTCTCAACAGAGATCTACGTTTTGGAATGGGCAACTAACTTCAACTTTCTGACTAACTGACAGACTATTTTAATTTTGGCAATTCAAAAGTGCCTGTACAAGGTTTAATTGAAATAAATGCTTTGAGTTTGAGTTTGAAAGTTCTTCTTCTTCTTATTTAAAAACGTTGCCCCACACTAGGAATTTCTCCTGTATTGTGGGTGCGTTTACAAACATTTAAATTCACGCACACAAACAGCCAGACCCGGAACAACTACTTGTAGGTCATACAAATATTTGTTCCGTGCGGGAATCGAACCCGCGACACGCAGCGCAGCAGTCAATCGCTTAACCACTGCGCCAACCGTGTCGTCGACTCACGGCGCCATTTATGAGAACTACGCATCAGAAACCTGACGTCACACAAATCCTGCATCGCGCAAGTAAAGTTATCCGCGCGACAGGGTGGCAAGAACATCGGCGCGCAACCTGTTAAGAGGCATTTCCTCTTAACAGCTTAACCTAGAATTATGACTTATCAAGTAAAGCCTAAGTAAAAAACTTGTAATTCGAGGTTTGGCTCTCGTCAATTTCCTCCTCCAATATTGGACCAATTTAACCCTTTGAACGCCATTGTCACATATACGTGACAAGCAAGCGCGTGCCCGTGCCGTGTATTTGACACAAATATGTGACAAAAAATGCAGTGCACTTTATCACGAAATAAACAATTAAATCATTACTTTTGTGTGTTTTTATTTGTATACCTTAAATATTCAAAATTGTGGCTTGGCGTGGAGGGCACGCGCGTGCGTTTATGCTCTGGCGTTCAAAAGGTTAAAAGATATTTCATAAACTGAATAATAAGAAGGATATATCAGTTTAGATCCTTTGTCCCTATGTTTTTCATTAATAGTTGTCAAATTTGTACAACTAGGCCTTTGTTGACAGTGGTTTAAATCGGCAATTCTGAGCATTTTCTGAGGGTTCTAGTGCTTATAAAAATAATCGCGACAACGCTCCATGTCGCTTCATTAAATTAACTCCCTACATCCGGTTATTATTGCTGAAAAAACAGCTTTAGAATCTGTTTCACCATGGGTTCCGTCTACTAATGGAGATGAAAGAAAGATGTATTTTTGATCTTTTTTTCATAAGATTTTTTAGATTATAGCAACCCTCTTGCTTGAGAGCAGTGGTGGCCCAGTGGTCACGGACACGACTTACGAGTTGTAAGTCGTAGGCTCGAACCCAGACAGGCGCTTTACTTTGTGTAATTTATTTCATCACCACTGCTCTCAAAACGGTGAAGGAAAACATCGTGAGGAAACCGGCATGTCCTAGAACCAAAAATTCGAAGACATGTAACATCCACCAACCCGCACTGGGCCCGCGTGGTGGATTACGGCCCACTCCCTCTCATTGAGAGGAGGCCTGTGTCCCAGCAGTGGGAACATTATAGGCTGATTATGGTATGGTAACCCTCTTGCGCCGTTCAAACATTCAAGTCTTAACTTCAAATTGCGTAAGACAAGCTTACTCGTATCTATAACGAATTTCCCAGAAATTCATTCTTAATGAAATATTTAAACTAACCAACATTTTTTGCTCTCCCGCAGCCGAAACCCAAGATCGACCTACCAGAGCTGACCCACAAGCTGCTGGACCTGGTGTGTTCCGAGGCCCCTACCAGACAAGACCTCGGTCAGAGCGTCACCACCGTCATGTCACTGTTCAGTGATAGGACGAAAGCTATCATTTGGGGCATGCAAAATAGGGCCATACAGGTAAGAATGTATTTTTAACTAGCTACTTATTGCCTGACTTTATCTGCAATTGTACAGACGCCCGCACATCAAGCTACCCGAAACTGTCAAATTTTCCCAATCAACTTTGAACCTTATCCTTTAGTAATAAAGTTGAAAATCTATTAAATAAATTTGACAGATTGTAGTAGCCTGATGTGTGGCGTCTGTACCTAAGTGGAGATTTCCACAGAAATAATTTGGCTGTAACAGTATTTTTCGAAAATGTTCTTAAGTAACTTTTTGACCTGTGTATTGCTTATGCGTATGAACTGCACCGTTGGTCTCGTGGTTGCAAGCGCGACTGCTGACGGTCCTGGGTTCGATGCCCGGGTCGGAGAAAGCGTTATTGGGTTTTCCATTAGGAATTTCTTAGTAACAGTCCGAAGTTTGGAAGTTGGCGGTTTAATACCCCCGTGCCTCGGTGCGCACGTGTCGCCGTTGCTCCTGCGCCTGAACTCTCCCCGCGAGTGTCGGCTCGCCGTCCCTGAGGACTATGAGAGTAAAGGAACAGAGAGTGCACCTGTGTTTGCGCACACACTTGCGCACTATAATATCTCCTGCGTACCTGGCTAATCTCCATTGAGATTGGCCACCGTGACCGAAAACGGTTGAGGAGGCTATTAATATTATTTTTTATTATGCGTATGAAGTTTCATTAAAATCGGTTCATTCATTTCGAAAAACAAGGGCTTGAAAGTTTGTATGAAATGCCGCACGGCGTAAACGGTCTTAAACTGAGAATCAGCACTGTATACAGTTCAAAGTTACAAAAGACAGCCCCGAAAACTGACAATTGGAAAACAGCGCCGGATTAGCCCGTAAGCAAATTAAGCAATTGCTTAGGGCATCACGTCTCGGGGGGCACCATAAGGCAGAAACAGCACCGAAACAGTATTTGTTAGCACATGAAAGGCAAGGCTGTTTATCAGCAAGATATTACAAGACCCACAAGTCACTCTAGAGATGTGCGCCAATCTTTACAAATCGCTCGTTGATGTTTTGGAAAAATACGAGGCGACTAGTGGATAGGAGGGCCTACAGGCGTGGATTGCTTAGGGCATCAAGTAGTCTTAATCCGGCACTGTTGGAAAAGGATCACCCCCTCTTTGCCAGTATTTTAGCTGATAAGCAGTGCCACAAAACCACGTTGAGCTCCTCAAGTTCTGAGTTGAGCTGCACGATTTTTGACAAATGCGTGCACTGACTGGACAGGTCCGCTCATTCTGTGTGGCTCTCTCCTCAAAAGACCATTTCAGACACCAATCTACATGGTCTTCATATGATCTGACCAAGATTTTGTTTGAGTTTGTTTCGGCCTTTCTTCTCAGAATAGTCAGATAGGAAACGCCGACCTCATCTAGTTTAAAAAAAATATGATTGACGCGTAGACAGAGTAAAGTAATCTATAAACTCATGGTATCCGTGTCACCGAAAGGGACAAAAAATTCCGGCAATCTTCATCATACTATCATTTTTACAGCTTATTACACTGCATCTTACCATTTTCACAGTTGCGCAAATGTACTATTATTGAATTATGCACGAAAAAGATCTTATTTTCCGTTTAATCGCGGTGTAGTTTTTATTATTTCATTCATAAACGTCAAACTTGTTGTGCACATTGATGTGCTTAGCCGACACGCAGTAAGGGGCAGAAATATTCTTACTCTGTCTCTTTTCTTTGCTAGTGACGTTAATATATTTCTCTTTTTCTTGTGCGAATGAAAAAGAAGATATGCAGCAGTCTATAAGTTTACTCTGTCTACGGATTGACGTTTAAAAGTGTTTGTACAAACCTACTTACAGCAAATAAATCATTTATCAACTTCTCAGAGCTTCTGTACTAAGTTATAAGCAAACCTAACGTTACTGTACACCCACAGGGCATGTTGGACTTCGACTACATCTGCCGCCGCGCGGAGCCGTCAGTCGTCGCCATCGTGTACCCCTTCACCGCCGACCATAAGCAGAAGTACTACTTCGGAAACAAAGAGGTCTTCATACCGGGTAAGATATTTTATTATTAGTTTTCATAGGGTATTTAAATATTTTATGTGTTTTCCACGGTGCACGATTTTACGGGCAGTTAAGGTGAAAGCGCCAGGGTAGCCCGCGAAATTCAATTTTTTTTAGGTTTTTTGCAATTTGCTGGTCAGTATTAAGTTGTACGTTGACTAAATTATGATTCTCGGTCTTAACAAATATGTATTTACAGAATTATAATCATTAAAGTCATTAACACAACTCTCTAAGACCATGTAATCCCCAAATGTCAAGATTTCATGAAATAGTCATTCTTGGGGATTACATGGTTTTAGAGAGTTGTGTTGATGACTTTAATGATTATAATTCTGTAAATACATATTTGTTACGACCGCGAATCATATTTTTAACATTAACATTAACAACCTCTTAAGAGGTCATTGTACTCATCATTATGGACAACTATTACTATGGGACCAAACTTGAAATCGAAAAAAAAAATCACCTGTTCCCTACATTTTGACAAGTTATAATGTAGGGAACAGTAGTTTTTTTTTTTGGACACAGTTTTAGAAACCACATACATTCACGGAACTTTCATTCTTAAGGGGGAAGCTCTAAGGTAGCCCGCGAAATTCAAATTTTCTTACGTTTTTTGCAATTTGCTGGTCAGTATTAAGTTGTCCGTTGATTAAAATATGATTCGCAGCCGTAACAAATATGTATTTACAGAATTATAATCATTACAATCAGTAATACAACTTGTTAAGTTAGTATAATCCCCAAATGTCAAGATTTCATGAAATAGTCATTCTTGGGGATTACTTGGTCTTAGAGAGTTGTGTTGATGACTTTAATGATTATAATTCTGTAAATAAATGCCTTAAGAGTAAACTAGTCGCGAGCTCGAACTCACTGGTGGTCATGGCCAAAAAGCACGCTGTCTCACCTGGCTTCGTGTCTGACAGAGCTAATATCAGTTATGAGCAGTTAGACGCTAGTTTACACGCACAACGTCTAGTTCTCACGCACAGAAACACCGTTCCGAACTGATAGGCGCGATAAAAAATTCGAAAAGTGCTTTGGAAAATCGAGTTTTATGAAAAAACTACTGCATAAATCAAATATAAATAAAGTTTATTAAACTCTTCGATAACTGGGCTTTGTCGGTACGGACTTGGATTTCAAGATTTTACAGTTCCTTTATTACTTATTTACACCCAAAGTTACGTTAAAAATAACAAGAAAAACGAATCTTTGTTTGCTCATAACTTTTTACTCTTTTTTTATTTTACTATTCTGTTTCCGTACAGACATAATTAATAATAAGTCAAAACGATATCATGTTTAACTTTGGATGCACAATGTCAAACAGTGGAGTAATACTCTCCCGAAATTTGTATTGAAAAAATATCGACTAGTGGCACCTTAACTTTGTTGGTTTATGTTATAACATTAAAATGTTTTATTCCAGTGTACTCCGACATGGATGTCTCAATGCGTAAACATCAAGAGGCGTCAGTGCTCATCAACTTCGCGTCCCTCCGCTCAGCGTACGACAGCACCATGCAGGTATGTGTTCCATGATCTTCCTCAGTGGTGCCGACTCCCTTGTTCACAAACTAAACAAAATTTATCTTCATTTATAGGGTTCCATACCCAAAG
This sequence comes from Oligia strigilis, assembly GCA_951800025.1. NCBI lineage: Eukaryota > Metazoa > Arthropoda > Insecta > Lepidoptera > Noctuidae > Oligia > Oligia strigilis. The sequence continues at coordinate 5,070,956 of OX637570.1, forward strand.
GGTGAAAACGGGACCCTATTCCTAAGATTCCACTGTCCGTCTGTCTGTCTGTCTGTCACCAGGCTGTGTCTCAAGAACCGAAATAGCTAGACCGTTGAAATTTTCACAAATTATGTATTTCTGTTGCCGCTATAACAAGAAATACTAAAAACAAAATATTTACGGGGGGCTCCCATACAACAAACGTGTTTTTATTGCCTTGTGGTATGGAACCCTTCGTGTGCGAGTCCGACTCGCACTTGGCCAGTTTTTTTATTTTATCAAGTACCTGATACTTGTTGTCAGGCCTACGCTGTCCTCCCATACCTACTGTAATTTGGAAACATTGTAAAAGCCAATTATTTTTAAAAAGAGTAACCGTGGAGTTTCTTGCCGGTTCTTCTCCATAGGAAACAACCAATTGGAACCGTGCACCTAGCTTCTGACGTTTCATAAGTGCCCATGTAGGTTTATTATTATTATTTATTTAATCAAAAGCCAACATGGACCAATTGTAAAACAAACTAATACAATGACAATTAAATTAAATACAATAAAATACAAAAATACAATAGCCCGTACATGTACCATGTCACAGTGATACATGTACTGGCAGTCGAATCGCTGGGCGAAGGCCTCAGGGTACTGTTCGGGCAGACCCGCATCCTGCGCACCAGGGATGGTACCGCTTGTTATTTTTATTAACTTTTTTTTTATCGTGTTACAGGCTATGCAGCATCCTCAGATCAACACCATCGTCATCATAGCCGAAGGTATCCCTGAGAACATGACGAGGAAGATCATCAAACTGGCTGACACACGTGGTGTAAGTAGTATTCAATTAAACTTGTGTAGCGGTATCTACAACGCCACATGCGAACAACGCGTCATACTACGTCACGCAAATCCTGCATCGCGCAAGCAAAGTTTACCGCGCAATTAACATATATACAACGGCCCGAAATGAATCATCGGGCAGTTGCCCGCCAGACACAACACCCGTCTGGTCGGAGGATCCTCCCTTTTCTATAGAGTATGAGTGAACTTTACACCCTGTTCCTAATACCTCTATACTTGTATCTAGAATCATAGGCCGCATTCCGAATTAGCTATAATCGCTCACAGCGCTCACATGCGTTCCGATTTTGATATTACATCATGACAGCTGAGACTGCTGAGAGCTGTCAACAGTTCGGAACGCTCGTGAACGCGCTCACAGTGCTTACTCAATGTCAAACCGATATTATTACAGTATTTCCTTGTATAAACACCACATTTCTTCTTCAGTTCTTCTTCTTTGGTTAGGTGGCGACTGTCAGCCAGAAGCACCATTTCGAAAATGCCACGTTAGTTTAATTTAAAGACGATGCAACTCAAAACAAAACACACACTGACACATCCTCACACACACACTGTCAATTTTGACAGCGCTCACGGTTATATTATTCTAAGGCATGGTCGGCGTTATCGCAAGACGGCGCATGTCATGACGTCATCTATGACGATTCACGGGACATCGTTTTCGCGCTCGCGCTAATTCGGTACGGGTTTAAGCACGCTCAAATCGATTCACTCAATGTCGTAAATGACAAAGTTCAAATTCCATTGCAACTATTTAGGACCTTTTCATTGAAAATGTTACCTTGTCAGAAATTCACCCAAAGGGCAATGGAGAGGGCTCTGCTTGGAGTTTCCCTGCGTGATCGAATCAGAAATGAGGAGATCCGCAGGAGAACCAAGGTAACCGACATAGCCTGAAAAATTGCCAAACTTAAGTGGCAGTGGGCAGGGGACATTGCTCGCAGAACAGATGGCCGATGGGGCCGAAAGGTTCTGGAGTAGCGACCGCGTACCGGAAGACGTAGCGTTGGAAGGCCTCCCACAAGGTGGACCGACGACCTTGTGAAGGCCGCAGGAACCCGTTGGATGCGAGAAGCACAGAACCGGCCGAAGTGGAGGTGCTTGGGGGAGGCCTATGTCCAGCTGTGGACATCTTTCGACTGAAATGATGATCACAAATTCGTATTTACATTCTACTAGCTGCCCCGCGGTTTCACCCGCGTAAATGTCGATCCCGTGGGAATATCGGGATAAAAAGTAGCCTATATGTTAATCCAGGGTGGCAGCTACCTCTATACAAAATTTCATCCAAATTGGTCCAGCCGTTTGAGCGTGAAGAAGTAACAAACATAAACGCACAAACTCACAAACTTTCGCCTTTATAATATTAGTGTGATTATGTTAATGTAGTCTTTGTTTCCTTGCAGGTAAACGTGATCGGTCCGGCCACAGTGGGTGGTATCAAACCAGGCTGCTTCAAGATCGGCAACACTGCTGGTATGATTGACAACATCATTGACAGCAAACTGTACAGGCCCGGCAGGTATATCATATTCACTTTATCAGACTGTAGCGCTATCTACAAACGCCACATCCGTCACGCAAAATCCTGCATCTCGCAAGCAGAGTTTACCGCGCAACTAGCATAGATACAACGGCCCGACATGAATCATCGGGCAGTTGCCCGACACAACACCCGTCAGGTCGGAGGATCCTCCCTTTTCTATAGAGTATGAGTGAACTTTACACCCTGTTCCTCATATCTCTATAGGCGTTAGCGTCGCGTTGGCGCAGCGTCTACACTGCGTATACGTTAGACTAATACCTAATAGCCAGATAAGAAGCCTATAAAGTTCTCTTTTGGAGGTACTGGAGTGTTTTTAGGGTTCCGTACCCAAAGAGTAAAAACGGAACCCTATTACTAAGACTTCGCTGTCTGTCCGTCCGTCACCAGGCTGTATCTCAAGAACCGCGGTAGCTAGACAGTTGAAATTTTCACAAATTATGTAATATTTTATAATGTAACAACAAATACTAAAAACAAAATAAAATAAATATTTAAGGGGGGCTTCCATACAAGAAACGGCGTTTTTGCCTTGTGGTACGGAACCCTTCGTGTGCGAGTCGGCCAGTTTTTTTTTATTATGGTGATATTCCGCTAAGGTAGCTCGCTTAAAGAACTCAAATTCTGCAAGAATTTGAGTTCTATAAGCGAGCATTCTGCAACTTAATCACCTTAAAATAAAGTTGATATTTGTTTAACTTGAAATAATATTAATTTGAAACATAAGTTTGAATAGAGTTTAGAAAGAAAGGCGTGATACAGTTCGCGTCAATAGGCAACAAGTCACTGCGCAGTAGTTAATCCTATGGATACAACAGCAGCGCGCATGGCGCGGATTGGCGCGGCTAGGAAAGAGCCTAGCTTCAGAGCGGCAAAGTTATTTGACGCGAACTGTATGAGATAATGTCTTTTTTGTTCGTTACTTTTATGAATGTCCGTGTCTCCCACAGCGTGGCCTACGTGTCCCGCTCGGGCGGCATGAGCAACGAGCTCAACAACATCATCTCCAAGGACGCGGACGGCGTCTGCGAGGGCGTCGCCATCGGCGGGGACCGGTACCCTGGGACCACCTTCATCGATCATTTGCTGAGGTAAATATGCTTTTATACAGGATAATTTTTTATGCATTGCGCAAATTTTCACAGGATGTTACTCATGAATATGAACAACTTTCACTATGGGTTCAACTCTGAAATCACGAAAAAAAAATCAGCTGTTTCATACAAAAGTTCAATACCTACTCGACCAAAATGTATGAAACAGCTGATTTTTTTTTCGTGATTTCAGAGTTGAACCCATAGTGAAAGTTGTTCATGTACATGAGTAGAACATCCTGTGAAAATTTGCGCAATGCATAAAAAAATATCCTGTATATACAATGCGTAACATAATGAACGCAAGACCTCATACACCCCAATTAGAGTATTGAGTTAAAAGCATAATACAATGATCAAAACAATTTTTGACGTGACAACGTCTTAAATTAGGTTGCGGCTGGGAGTCACTTATGAAAAAGTGTAACGCTCGGTAACGTTACGTTCTTATTTTCATTTAATTCCTTGTTCCTATTGTGCAATTTAATTATATTCATATCAATAAATATTCTACCGAGAAAAAGACGTTGTCACGTAAAATCTTCGCCCGTAAAACCGACTTTACAGGCAACCATTTTTTTTTTTAAAGCTAACTATTTTTATTAAGTAAATTGTGTTGACCCTATCATTACTTTATGCATTCAAAATTGAGTCTTATTGCCTTGACATAAGATTTAATTTTCTTTGGCTCAATCGGCGATCAGTATGGCAAAAAAAATACCTATCTTAAATGTTACCGAAATTGATTCAGTAATCAATTATGAACAAACTACTTTCAGGAATTGCGTTTATTCTGTTACACCTTGTATACTAACTTCCGAGGGGCCCGTGGCGAAATAATAACAGCCGCACAGATCGATCGATCAGGTTAAGCTACGCTTGCCGCGGTTGGTCTGTGGATGGGTGACCATCTTTACATACCGCGATCCCTCCGTGCCTCGGAAAGCATGCTGTCGGTCCCGGCTGTCATTCGTGGATCTTTGGCAGTCGTTACGGGTAGTCAGAAGCCCGAAAGTCTGACAACCAGTCTTACCAAGGGGTATCGTATTACCCAGTAACTGGGTTTTGGAGGTCAGATAAGCAGTCGCTCCATGTAAAATACTGGTATTCAGCTACATCCGGTTAGACTGGAAGCCGACCCCAACATAGTTGGGAAAAGGCTAGGCATATGATGATGATATACACTAGCTTCCGCCCACGGCTTCGCCCGCGAAGTATGTTGATAAAAACTATCCTATGTCCTTCCACGGGATGCAATCTATCTCTTTGCCAAATTTTGTCGAAATCCGTTCAGTGGTTTAGGCGTGAAAAGGTAACATACAGATAGACAGAGTTACTTTCGAATTTATAATATTAGTATGGACTAGCTGCGTCCCGCGGTTTTACCCGCATAAGTGTCGATCCCGTGGGAATATTGGGATAAAAAGTAGCCTCTATGTTAATCCAGGTTGTCAGCTACCTCCATACAAAATTTTATCGAAATTGGTCCAGCCGTTCGAGCCTGAAGAAGTAACAAACATATAAATGCTCTCAAAACGGTGAAGGAAAACATCGTGAGGAAACCGGCATGTCCTAGAACCAAAACTTCGAAGACTGGGCCCGCGTGGTGGATTACGGCCCACTCCCTCTCATTGAGAGGAGGCCTGTGTCCCAGCAGTGGGAACATTATAGGCTGATTATGTGATATATGCGGGAGGAGTGTGGTGACATGTTGCGAGAACTCAATGATTCGTCAACTTGTGACAAATATCACCTGGTTTGCGACCCCCTCCCAGCGGACCGTCAAGCAGCCTGCTGTGTTTCAACGATGCGTGGGAGTCCCAGTGCCTTAGGCATCTTCTGGGCACGATCGTTTCATCATAGACCTCATCCATCGCTTTCCACGAGGCGTGATCGAGGCCCATACAGCATTTTTTTTTTTAATCTCCCCTCCCGCCCTGCGCAGCTACCTCAGACAACGTCTCAGTTAAGCGGTCGGCCTCTAGTAACCTCTTTCCGGTTTTCGGTTATTTTAATTCATCATAATCAGCCTATAATGTTCCCACTGCTGGGACACAGGCCTCCTCTCGGTGAGAGGGAGTGGGCCGTAATCCACCACGCGGGCCCAGTGCGGATTGGCAGATGTCACATGTCTTCAAATTTTTGGTTATAGGACAGTTTTGAAATGAAAAATGAAATGAAAAAAGGTTTATTGGAATCAACAAGTGTGCAAAAAACATCAGTGGTGATTGGAGCCTCCTTTTAAGCGTATAAAGCCTGTATTAGGAGACTCCGCTCTTCCATACATTATTAGTACTTATAAATACTTGTTTATTTCTATTTTACCATAATTATACAAATAAAAATAAAATAAAAACTTAAAACTACATTGGGTTACATTTAAAGGTTAAGCAAAGTGTGCGTGAAATACTGGAATTGTGTGTGAATCAGGATGTATGTGTGTTGTGTATGTGAATGTGTGTGGAATGTGTGTGGTTGAGAGAATGACATGAGTGAAAGGCATTGAGAATATGCCTAGTGATGGTGTGTATTTATAACAATAAAGCCTCTGTGCCTCATAACTAAGTGGTCGATGTTTTCCTTCACCGTTTTGAGAGCAGTGGTGATGATATAATTTACACAAAGCAAAGCGCCTGTCTGGGTTCGAACCTACGACCTACAACTCGTAAGTCGCGGCCGTTACCACTTGGCCACCACTGCTCTAATTCTCTATCTATTCTATTTTAATTACACCTTGTCAAACCTCCATTTCTGTCCACAGGTACGAAGCTGACCCCAACGTTAAAATGCTGGTCCTCCTCGGCGAAGTGGGAGGAGTTGAGGAGTACCACGTGTGCAGGGCGATACGCGACGGGAGGATCAAGAAGCCCATCGTCGCCTGGTGCATCGGTACCTGTTCCGGTGAGTCCACTGCTTACACACGTAGTTGAAGGTGAATGCGCAGTTGTAGCCCGCGAAATTCAATTTTTTCTACGTTTTCTGCAATTTGCTGGTCAGTATTAAGTTGTACGTTGGTTAAAATATGATTCGCGGCCGTAACAATTATGTATTTACAGAATTATAATCATTACAATCAGTAATAGAACTTTCTTTTATCCCACAGACATGTTCACGTCAGAAGTACAGTTCGGTCACGCGGGTTCACTCGCCGGCTCGGCTATGGAGAAGGCGGTTGCCAAGAACGCGGCGCTCCAAGCGTACGGGGCGGAGGTGCCGAATTCTTTCGACACGCTCGGCAATTCTGTTAATAAGGTGAGAAATGATAAATAATTTAATTTCTGTAAGTAGGTTTGACACGTCAATCACATTTTTTTAAACTAGATGAAGTCGGCGTTTCCTATCTGACTATTCTGAGAAGAAAGGCCGAAACAAACTCAGAGGTCACAGTCTCTTTTAAAGTCCAGACAAAATCTTGGTCAGATCGTGTGAAGACCATGTAGATTGGTGTCTGAAATGGTCTTTTGAGAGATACTGCTTATAGTATAATTATATCAACAAGTGGAGGTGCTTGGGGGAGGCCTATGTCCAGCAGTGGACGTCTTTCGGCTGAAATGATGATGATATCAATATCGGCGATAAATCACCGCCCGATCTAAATTTTCTAAAGTGTAGCGGTATCTACAACGCCACATGCGAACCACACGTCATACAAAATCCTGCATCTCGCAAGCAGAGTTTACCGCGCAACTAGCATAGATACAACTGCCCGACATGAATCATCGGGCAGTTGCCCGCCAGACACAACACCCGTCTGCTCGGAGGATCCTCCCTTTTCTAAAAAAATTCGTCCGCATCGCTGTCAACAGGAAAAGTGGCCAAAAGGCTGGCAGCATTGCCACGTTGTATGGCAATGCTGATGGTTTGGCCAAAGAAATAGACCAGCCCTCTGGTCACGTGAAGAGTCGAGTAACCACTTGGCGATATCTCGAAAAACCAAGTGGGTATTCGCACCCTATGGCCCTGCAGCAGCCGTCCCAGCACAGCCCGCCGTGCTTGGAAGATGGAAGTTTTCTAATTAAATATGTTTTTCCAACAGGTGTACTCGAAACTGGTGAAGGAAGGCAAGATTATCGTGAAGGAGGAGGTGGATCCTCCCAAAGTACCTATGGACTACGATTGGGCAAGAGTGAGTATCACACTTCACACTAATATTATAAAGGCGAAAGTTTGGTGTGCGTTACTCCAGCCAGAAAATGTCGAAAATCGTCATCTAAGTGCAATAGATGATTAGACATACAGCTCCTGTAATTGGTAAGCAGATTTTTTAATTTGGCAAGCTGATAGTTTTTTTTAATTATTTGATAAAAACAGTTCCGGCTGGAGTAACGTTACCGCAGCCAGATCTTTTGTTTTCTAACGGGTATGTTGAAATTAATGTTATCTAAATAATTAGATAGCAATTTGAAATAAATGGCACAACTTAATTTGTATTTGTATTTGCTATGGTTGCGAAGTCACGCACAAACGGCAGAACGGATTTGGATGAAATTTGGCATATAGATAGTTTATACCCATGATTAACACATAGCATACTTTTATCCCGATATTCTCACGAGATCGACACTTATGCGGGTGAAACCACGGGGCGCTGCTAGTTTATTATATTTACTAGCTGTGTTCGCGTGCATGTCAGAACAAATTGGATTTAATGGGTTTTAATTTTTTTTGCGCGGAACCCTAATTCTTTTCTTTTTCTAAAATAAAAGTTATTCCTTATAACGCCAGGTATCTGCCAGTGACAGTCCCGTCAAAATCGGTCCAGTCGTTTCGGAGATTAGCCGGAACTAACAGACTAAAATTTAAAAGCTGTTATTGGCGCCGATTCTGTTGTTCACACACTAAACTAAATTTAAGACCAGGCATCTTTTTCTTTCTATTTCATTAAGAAAAGGACAGAAGATAAATATTAGTTTAGTCCTGTCAAATTAGTCAGCGCCTGACGCAAATTGACGTATTTTTAATAGCCAATTTTTTAATCTCGTCTAAATTGTCTATGGAGTATCTTAATTTGACAGGACTAAACTAATATTTATCTTCTGTCCTTTTCTTAATGACATAGAAAGAAAAAGATGCATGAACTTAAATTTAGTTTAGTTTGTGAACAACAGAATCGGCGCCACTATGAAACTACAAACAGAAATTTAAATTTTATTTATTTGTATAGATTCATGTTTAACTGTCCCCAGATAAGTCTCGGATAATTATTTATCTGGCAGTTAGTTTCTTACAAATTCTGAAAGGAAGAATAGAAAATGTATAAACGGCAAAACGTCCAGGACTGAAAGATGACGCTTTTTTATAATGTGTAGATGGAATTGTTCTTCAACGAAAGCTATTCCATTTCATATCACAATCGTATTCTAAATGTCCTCCATCTTCCAGAAACTGGGCATCATCAGGAAACCAGCCGCCTTCATCAGTACAATCTGCGACGAGAGAGGAAACGAGCTAACCTACTGCGGAGTGCCCATCAGTCAGGTGCTGGAGAGACAGCTGGGAGTCGGTGGCACCATCAGCTTGTTATGGTAAGCATCTTCATCGTCACCCATCTCCTTGCCGTTCGTCCTTCTGACTGTCATGGGTATCTCGTGAACCGTAATAAGTAGACAGTGGAAATTTTCACAGAGTATGTATTTCTATTGCTGATATATCAACAAATTTCAAATGTCTCGCTGACGATGGCGTGTGTGTTGGATCATTTAGCTCCCTTCATAATGGTGCTGATCTATGCGTCATGTTCGTGAACGGGCGCCGTCAGTTGGGGCTGGTCATCACTTAGCTGCCTCGGTTTAATTTGAATCATTTTATTTTTGGATTGTTGTTTTAGTACTATTTGTTGTACTCTGGACGCTTTTAACGCATACGTCTTGTTTATTTTTTACATCGTTCTCACATTATTTAATTATAAATGCAAAAATAATGATGTAACTAATATTTTTGTAAAATATAATTTAAAACAGTGTCCATGTAGTTTCTTGCCCGTTCTTCTCCATAGGTGGGTAGTTTGGAATAGGCAACTAGCTTCATATTTTCTGACTGACCGACTTCTTGACAATTCAAAAGTGCCTGTTAGTGGTTTAATTGAAATAAATGGTTTGAGTTGAGTTGAAAATAATAAAAATAGAATATGAATAGGCTATTTGACAATGTAAAAAATAAGGTCATAATTATTGACACTCGTATAGATTATCGCTTTTAAAATCGATTTGCATTAATTTTACTACAAAACAATGTATTATTTATAAAAAAAATCCCGAAAAAACTTCATCTTTTTAAATCTGGCGCCACGTAATCGAAAACGGTCTGGATTGGCTGAACTTAAGATGACGTCATGATTTAGTAAATGTCTGTCTATCGTTGACAGAACAGATGACTTTTGTCTAGTATCTCGACCGTTTCAACGTTTGTTTACGTGAATCGTGACGTCACGACACCATATTGTTAAGGATAGCGTTTTGGCGGCTTATTTAAACAGTACATTTTTATTTACTATTTTTTAAAAGAAATACATTATGCAATTTGAAGTAATAGGTTTTTGTGGGCTCGTTAGACACCATTAAATAATCTGAGATGTTTATCAGAAACCAGTCAAATAGCCTATTATGGGGGTTTGCGGCTAAGTTATAAGAGCCGCAGGGGTCGATCGATCAGGTTAAACTACACTAATGATAATACTACATTGGCCCCTGGCACAGGCAACTGAAGGAACACGCAGGGCTCTGAACCGGTTTAAAAAGAGCGGTTAATTTCGATTAAGAGCCTATACTACCTCAGCTAAAATTCACTCTTTATCTCGCTCGCACGATACTGCTCGCGGACTGTGTGAAAGCGAGACAGAGTGCGGTGCTGGGCGGGAGGCAGCGCCAATAGTTTAGGTATTTGCTTTTTACGGTGAAAATAAAGGTAATTCAAAAAAACTAACTAACATAAGACCTGCTTTATAGTTAGTTCAGTTAGTATGCAAAGTTTCATGATCTAATTTGAAGTATTTTTTGAATACCAGCGGTTTAATGTTCGGTTTGGAGGTAACTTTGGAATTTTTTTCTATCGAGAAAATTTTATGGAATCGTGTTTTCGTCTAACATAAGACCTTACATTAATCCTCAACTTTAGCATATATTTATTTCAAAATTAATGCTGCGGAATTTTCGACATAACGGAGGATCATGCTAAGCCATTTGAGGTAGTATAGGCTCTTAAGTACCGGTAAATATATCGTTCCTTCATTAACCGGTTAAACAAGTGAACTGTTCTCATGAAACCCAAATGATAAAGGTTACCGGTTACTTAAGCACAAACGGTTTTGACACCCAAATTAACCGCTTAATTCCGTAAAAAAAAATTGTAACTAAATGATATCGCAACGTCCAGACCGTGCTCGCGAGAGTGGCGGGGGCCGAGGGGGGTTCAAAATTGGTTTTAACCGGTTAATTTCCACTATGAAAACCAAATTTAATGAAAAACCGGTTTCCCACATAAACCGGTAAAGTGCAAACCTTAACCTAAATCGATTTCAGTTTGGGGTCAATGACCGTAACCGGTTAAGAATTTCAGCCGGTTTCCGAGCCCTGGGAACACGTGTGGGTCAAAGTTATTTGATAATTTCCCACCCAAAAAAAAGGGGGTCTTCATACAAACGTGTTTTTTTTGCGGCAGGCTGTATCCGATGAACCGTAATAGGTTTTCTGTGTGAGTTCCAAACACTTTTTCATCATCTTTTTTCAATCTTTCTCTCGTTACAGGTTCCAACGCGAACTTCCAGAATGGGCGGCAAAGTTCTTCGAGCTGGTGCTAATAGTAACGGCAGACCACGGCCCTGCAGTGTCGGGTGCACACAACACCATGGTCACTGCGAGAGCCGGCAAGGACCTCATATCCTCAGTAGTCAGCGGACTGTTGACCATTGTAAGTGGCAAAATAATTACGAAGATTATTCATCATTCATTCAGAGGGGCCCGTGGCTAAATAATAACAGCCGCACAGGTCGATCGATCAGGTTAAGCTACGCTTGATTGGTCTGTGGATGGGTGACCATTATTACATACCGAGACCTCTCCGTGCCTCGGAAAGCACGTTAAGCTGTTGGTCCCGGCTGTCATTCGTGGATGTTTGGCAGTCGTTACGGGTAGTCAGAAACTCAGAAGCCCGAAAGTCTGACAACCAGTCTTACCAGGGGGTATCGTATTACCCAATAACTGGGTTGTGGAGGTCAGAGAGGCAGTCGCTTCGTGTAAAATACTGGTATTCAGCTGCATCCGGTTAGACTGGAAGCCGAGCCCAACATAAAGAAGAAGGGAAGATGGTCAATGTGGTTATCAATAGATAACCACATTGACCATCTTACCTTCTTCCATCTTATTTGTCAGTCTTTTTGTTTTTACGCGGCCATCAACCAAATCTTGTTTTTCTGGTACAGAATAGTGTAACAAACGAATCTTATTAGACATGCATATCTCTAAACTCAGTCCGAAATGATTTATTAAGAAGTGTCATTTTACTGCACCTAATTAAAAGTCACCCAAAGGCCAATGGAGAGGGCTATGCTTGGAGTTTCCCTGCGTGATCGAATCAGGAATGAGGAGATCCGCAGGAGAACCAAGGTAACCGACATAGCCTGAAGAATTGCCAAATTTAAGTGCCAGTAGGCAGGCCACATTGCTTGCAGAATAGATAGCCGATGGGGTCGGAAGGTTCTGGAGTGGCGACCGCTTACCGGAAGACGTAGCGTTGGAAGGCCTCCCACAAGGTGGACCGACGACCTTGTGAAGGCCGCAGGAACCCGTTGGATGCGAGAAGCGCAGAACCGGTCGAAGTGGAGGTGCTTGGGGGAGGCCTATGTCCAGCAGTGGACGTCTTTTGGCTGAAATGATGATGATGTTGTTGAATTAAAAGTCGGGAGTATAGTACGTTACTAACCCCCCCCTCCCCCCCAGGGCGACCGCTTCGGCGGCGCACTGGACCGCGCGGCGCTGGACTTCTGCGCCGCGTACGACCGCGGGCAGCACCCGCAGGAGTTCGTCAACGAGAAGCGCGCCAAGGGAGAGCTCATCATGGGCATCGGGCACAGGTACGTGTTCGATAATGCATCATTTAATTGTAAATATGTATGAAAATTCGCTGTACAACATTCGTTTTTGTTTTAAACCCGAAAAGGGGTCATTGTACAGTCAACAGCAAAAGTAGATGATCAAAATCAGAAATTCAATCAGAAAGTCAAAACTGATCACGGATATATGGCAGCTGTACTAGTAGTAAATGTTTGGTATAATTTACAATCACTTCGACGCCACGCAGTTCTGACGCGAACTCCGTTCATTAGTATTGTATTTCTGATTTTGATCATCTACTTTTGCTGTTGACTGTACTCGTCATTTTGAACAATTTTTTCTATGGGACCAACGTTGAAATCGCGAAAAAAATATCAGCTGTTCATTTTGTAAACTTAAGTGAACATAAAAGTATGGAACAGCTGATTTTTTTTTCGCGGACCTTGAATTTTGGAAATGCTATGATGTCTTTCAAAAAACGTGTAAAGAATTATACTTTGTTGATTCTACATTAATTAAAAATAACTAGAATAGAATAGGCGGTTTTTAGAGCAATAATGGCCGTTTGTGTCAAACAAAAAAAAATACCTAGTTTTTAGGTTATTTCGATTTTTTTGAAAATCTCCGAAACCCGGATTTTGTTTACAAAAAGAACTTTTGTAGGAGTTAATATGATAAGTGTAATCTATAAAAAACAAAGTTTGACTTTGATGCAGCATGGTACGGGACTCCATACATCCATGAGCATTGTCCTTTCTTTAATAGACTTTCAACTTTATCGCTAAAGCATGAGGCTCAAAGTTGATTGGGAAAATTTTACAGTTTCGGGTAGCCTAAAGTGCTGACGTCTGTATTTGGATATTGTGTGAGGAAGTCGTGCAGTATTTGAAGGTGAAGACCAACTGGACTCTGAGGGTCGAAAGGTTGGAATCGCGCCACAACATCAACTTCAAGTCTTTTGTGGTACGAGTTCCAACCCAACATCTACAGACCTGTCTGAAAGAGGACTTTTGGCCGAAAGGTGTCGTATATCGACGTTTCCGTGGACAGTTACGCGACACCACGCAGCGAAACACGACGCCGACAATGTTACGTGTATAGTTCATAGTTTTAAGGTTTTTAATTATGTATTAGTTTATTATTTTATAAGATTATTTTGTGTATTTTATCTATGGGCCTTAGTTGCCTGACAATAAAATGATTATTATTATTATTATTATATGCCTTCTTATGTCCTCCACAGAGTAAAATCAATCAACAACCCCGACTCCCGAGTGCGCGAGCTGAAGGCGTACGTGACGTCACGCTGGCCCGCGTGGCCCGTGACGCGGTACGCGCTGGACGTGGAAGCCATCACGACGCGCAAGAAGCCGAACCTCATCCTCAACGTGGACGGCATCGTTGCCGCCGCGATGGTCGACATGTTCCGACACTGTCAGCTGTTCACGCAGTGAGTACCCACTTGCTAGTAGTATTTTACAGGGAATGAGTGGTCCATCCAGAGAGCAGTGGTGGCCCAGTGGTAACTGCCGCGACTTACGAGTTGTTCGAACCCAGACAGGCGCTTTACTTTGTGTAAATTATTTCATCACCACTGCTCTCAAAACGGTGAAGGAAAACATCGTGAGGAAACCGGCATGTCCTAGAACCAAAAATTCGAAGACATGTGACATCTACCAACCCGCACTGGGCCCGCGTGGTGGATTATGGCCCACTCCCTCTCACAGAGAGGAGGCCTGTGTCCCAGCAGTGGGAACATTATAGGCTGATTAACTGAGTGGTCCATCTGCTGGTAAGCGTCAGCTCACACCGAGACGCGACGCGACGCGCAGTTTTCAAAATAGAAATAGTCAAAGTCAAAGCATTTATTTCAAATAGACACTTTTGAACGTCAAAAATTACGATAAATAAAATAGAATTGATTCTAGTCGCCCAATCCAAAGGGTAGTTTTCGTATGGAGAAGAACGGGCAAGAAACTCCACCGTTATTCTTTTAAAAAGTTTTGTAATATTTTGCATACATTAATTATATAATAATAATATGTGAAGAAGATGCACCTAAAATAAAATTACTATACCACAATAGGTAAAAGAATTAAAAATGAAATATGGTGCTCACATATTCATATTTATATTTTCATTTAAAATAATAAACAAAAAAAAAACAAGTTGTCAGGGTCAATGTCAGGGTGTGAGTTAAAGAAAAATACAATACAGACACAATTACAGACCTTATCTACTACACAAAAAAGTACACGATTCAGTGAGCTATGCAGCGCGGCGCCGCGCGGCGTAGCTCGACGTAGTAAACCCTGCATTGTGTACCTTATAGTGTAGTAGATAAGGTCTGTAATTGTATTTCTATTTTGAAAACTGCGCGTCGCGTCGCGTCTCGGTGTGAACTGACCCTAAGTGGTCTAATAACCACTTGAGATATTGATGTCCTCCATAACACACACACACACACACACACACACACACACACACACACACACATCACTTTGCTCTATTGTTAATACTTTCCGCAACGTACGCGATCTAAAGATTTTTTTGGTATTTTGTTCACACCCTGGTTTACATTATCGAAGTTTTCATACGGATCCCTAACTTTTTTGAAAATATTCTATCGCCTATGTTCATCAGGGATAATGTAGGGTTCTAATGTCGAAAGAATTTTTCAAATCGGTCCAGTAGTTTCGGAGCCTATTCAATTCAAACAGACAAACAAATCGTTCCTCTTTATAATACTAGCTGACCCGGCAAACGTCGTTTTGCCATATACATTATTTATAGCTGCCCGGCTACCCTACCCTACCCCTACCCTACTCCTACCCTACTCCTACCCTACTCCTACCCTACTTCTACCCTACCCCTACCCTACCCTACTCCTACCCTACTCCTACACTACTCCTACCCTACTCCTACACTACTCCTACCCTACTCCTACACTACTCCTACACTACTCCTACCCTACTTCTACCCTACTCCTACTATATAAAAAAAAAAAAAGTATCCTATGTCCGTCTCCTGGTTCTAAGCTACCTCCCCACCAATTTTCAGCCAAATCGGTTCAGCCGTTCTCGAGTTATAAGTGGTGTAACTAACAGACTTTCTTTTATATATATAGATTAGTGTAGATTCCTGGTTCTAATATGAATGTCTTTTTTCTCTCAACAGGGAGGAAGGTAACAACTACATCGCAATGGGCTCGATCAACGCTCTCTTCGTGTTAGGACGCACCATCGGCTTGGTTGGCCACTACCTCGACCAGAAGCGCATGAAACAACCTCTGTACCGTCACCCATGGGACGACATCACCTACATGTCGCCGCTAAACTGAATGGTGATTAACGACCCTGGATTGGATTGCGTAAGACTACTTAACTAAAAAATTAGATAAAAAAACAAAAATATAATCTACATACAGTACGGTTGATGTATCATGCCCGGTCCGAACTTCGCGCAGAAGGCTGCGCATGCGCAATAATAGTTTTTTGGAACCAAATGGTGACATGAGGCGAGTGTGAGTGAGACATGCGCAAGAGTTCAGACCGGACATGATTCTTCGGCCATATTGTACGAATAATAAATAACAATCTGGTTTGCAAACATAATATTTAAAGCACATAATATTTATTTATTGAAATAATTTCCATTAATAGACAGGAAATTTTAAAACGCGTTTTTTTTTAATGTCCAATCCGTGGCGTTAAGAACTTTTAATATATAAATATTATAAATAAATAAAGTAGTGGGATAATAAGTAAAAATGTTATTACAAAGCCGACGCCTCCATTCCATCCATGGGTATTGCCAGAATGGGGAGAAACGGCCATTTTTAAACGGACCCTCTAAAAATTTGTTGGAAATACTGGAAAAAAATCTGAATAATATGTTATTAATATAATCAGCCTATAATGTTCCCACTGCTGGGACACAGGCCTCCTCTCTGTGAGAGTTCATATGTTATTAAGAATAAAATTTTTCGTCAAACAAAATCGCATCCGGAATTCCGGATGGGGATTTATGGCCATCCGGAACTTCCGGATGGGTCCGATTCGGGTCAGTTTCCAGAATTCTGGATGTATATGGTCAATTTGAACGTAGTTAAAGGCGATTGCCATCATAAGGTGATTCACCCCATTCTGGCTATATCCATGTGTCTATCATTTATTTATTTTTATGTCCAGGGTTTATTAGAGTACGTCAGACGCTAACAACATAGGAACTGTAAATCTGTGAGGAATTTGAATTAAACTCCTCATAATAATAATAAAAAATGGGTAATTCTTATAAGAAAAATGAAATTTTCTTTAAAAAAAAAGGTCTGAAGTACTTGAATCTTTAAATTAAGTATGTTAGCTCTGTCTTTAAGCTGATAATACAAATGTTTTACAGTAAAATAAAGTTTATTTGACGAATACAGCACTTTGAAACTACTAAGCAAATGTTTTTAAAACCGCATGCGGAAAAACGCTTGTTAGATTTCCGTATGCACAAAATGTTTTCATAATAATATTCTGTATGTGGTATATAGTAGCTAGAACGGTTTTGTAGTTAAAAGTGCTATGATATTATACTTATAGGCATGACGTAGGCAATTATTGACTCTGTATCAATAAATATTACATTAAAAAAATATTAAAATATTAATTTCTTGGTCTCGGACGATAATTGTGTACGCCACCCTACGCAGTTTCTGTGACAATGTGTGAGTGGGACAAACTTATGCAACGAAATAATAATATATATTTTTAGCAAAATATGCTGAATTACGATTTATAAATAGTAAAGACCTTTATTTACAATATGGCTGACGAATCATGCCGGTCCGAACTTCGCACATTTTTTAGGAACCAATTGGTGACAGAGCAGTGGTAGCACACTGGTAACGGCCGCGACTTATCGAGGTCGTAGGTTCGAACCCAGACAGGCGCTTTACTTTTTGTTAATTATTTCATCACCACTGCTCTCAAAACGGTGAAGGAAAACATCGTGAGGAAACCGGCATGTCCTAGAACCAAAAATTCGAAGACATGTGACATCTACCAACACGCACTGGGCCCGCGTGGTGGATTACAACCCACTAACTGTCACCGAGAGGCCTGTGTCCCAGCAGTGGGAACATTATAGGCTGAATGGTGACATGAGTCGAGGGTGGTTGAGATAACATGCGCGAAAGTTCGGAGTTCAGATCGGACATGATTCATTTTCCGTGTTGTATACCTAGGACAAAGCTTTTTCCAAAGTGCGAATGAATAATATAACGGTTAGCCATTTTTTTAACTACATATTTCACCGCATAGATTTTTGAAATATTCACTAGAAATGTTTGTTTTTTTCTTGAAACAATGTGAATATTTCTTATCTTAGCAAGTTAAAAACGCAAATATTTTAAAATAAACTTGGTATGTTGAGTAAATGACTTGTCCAGACCATCCTGTATATGCCTTTTAATGTCGCAATATTTAAACGTCCTGTATACAAAAAAAAAACTCGCTTTCAAAGTCCTATCTTTAATGTATCGCGCTTCAAAAATATAATATATTTTTAATGAAAAAAAAACTCGTATATAAATAATATATTCATAGCAAAAGGCGTTCGTAAGTACATATTGTAAGTGTTGAATTTTTAAGAAAAATGTAAAGAAAAAAAATTGCGAACAAAAATATTTTTGCACTGTGTATGGGTGTTAGATGTGTAATATTTATTTATTTTCCGACTTCTAAACAGCTTTGGTATGTTTCCATCTACTGGCACTATTATGCCTTTCAACTTGGTAACAAACCAAATTGAATCGTGTTTACAGTCACGAGCACCAATATGTCAACACTTGGCAATTTTAAATTGCGATTTTTTCACGAAATAACGAATGCAACGTTGAAATACGACACTTTACATATACCTATGGGTTCGAAAATACTATGTAACTACTAATATAAAATTTCATTCAAAAATAAAGGAGAAAATCGCCTTTGAATAAAGCCAAGTGTATACATACTTTTGCTCATGACTGTACACCAATGATTTCAAAAGTAAGGATACGCCCGTCTGAACATTTTACATAGAAGTTCTTCGTTCGAAGTTCGCGCGCACCACTGTCAACTGAGTCGCGTTGGTCCTAAAACCGTAATTTTAGGGCCAACGCGTTGGTGCCATTTAGTCGCGCCGTTAGCCCGGTCCTTACGCTAGTAATATATATGTCAATGCTGTACACATAAAAGTGAACCATTCATTCTCGGCCAAGTGAACCATTCATTCTCGGTCATGACTTTGTCTAAATTCGTGTCTGGTTGATGGCAGTAGACTCGCCCCCTATTACATGGGACTTAAACAAACTGGCGAAATGTAGGTGTACCTACACACGACGACATATCACGCTATACATTTCCAGTTTTAGCTGACCTTGCATTGTATAGAAGTCAGCTTATATACTGGAAAATTGTAGCTTGACATGTGGTCGTGCGTACACTGTCTTACCGCGTGACGTCATGTTTGTGTGACTTTAAATTTCTGCGCCTTTCAACCAATTTAATCGAATCGTTTTTTTTAATAAAATGAATATTACACATCTGTATCTATCTCTTAGACTACGCACTGGACCACTTATATTGAATGTTATTCGTGTCGTAACGTCTATTAGAAAACTGTTAATAATAACAAGATGATTTACTTAAAATTAAAAACATAACTGAAGAAATGTGGGCGCACTATCCACCTCTAAACATTGGCGAATTATCATCTGCCTAGCTTTTCCCAAAGATGTTGGGGCCGCCTTCCAGTTTAACCGGATGCAGATGAATTTCAGTATTTTAAGTGGAGCGAATGCTTATCTGACAACACGATACCCCTTGGTTGTAGTGACCTGATACCCCTTGGCCTTAGTGACACATACCCCTTGGCCTTAGTGACACATACCCCTTGGCCTTAGTGACACGATACGCCTTGGCCTTAGGGACACGATACCCCTTGCCTTAGTGACATGATACCCTTTGGCCTTAGTGACACGATACCCCTTGGCCTTAGTGACACGATACGCCTTGGCCTTAGGGACACGATACCCCTTGCCTTAGTGACAAGATACCCCTTGGCCTTAGTGGCACGATACCCCTTGGCCTTAGTGACACGATACCCCTTGGCCTTAGTGACATGATACCCTTTGGCCTTAGTGACACGATACCCCTTGGCCTTAGTGACACGATACCCCTTGGCCTTAGTGACATGATACCCTTTGGCCTTAGTGACACGATACCCCTTGGCCTTAGTGACACATACCCCTTGGCCTTAGTGACACATACCCCTTGGCCTTAGTGACACATACCCCTTGGCCTTAGTGACACGATACCCCTTGGCCTTAGTGACACGATACGCCTTGGCCTTAGGGACACGATACCCCTTGCCTTAGTGACACGATACCCCTTGGCCTTAGTGACACGATACCCCTTGGCCTTAGTGGCACGATACCCCTTGGCCTTAGTGACACGATACCTCTTGACCTTGGTGACACGATATCCCTTGGCCTTAGTGACATGGTATGAGGCACGCAGGGGTTCCATATGTAATGAATCACCCATCCACGAACCGACCTCGGCAAGCGTTGCCTAGCCGTGATTTTGATGTCGAAATGCTTTATCATCTTGTTAATATTAAAATATTGCACTGTTGTATTAGAAATTGTCACAATTGTCTTGAAGTGATGGTGTCTTAATTAAGTTTAGTGGTCGCTGTAACAAAATATATTTATTATGCGGTCAAAATAAGAATATAGTAAATACTAGCTTCTGCCTGCGACTTCGCGTGAAATTTCTTGTTTCCCGAGCCACCCCGTCGCATTAGATCTCCTGCCCGTGCTATCACTTCGTATTCGCTTAGTGTCCTTTCTGACTTTTTTTTTTGCTCGGCTGCTAAGGGTCATAGCATTATGTTAAATAACCTATAGCCTTCCTCAAGAATTTGGCTATCAAATGCAAAAAGAATTTCTCAAATCGGACTTGTAGTTCCAGAGGTTACCCCCTACATAAAAACAATGTTTTCTTTATATTAGTATACATAGATGTTCAGTGTTCCCCAATTCTTAGTAATATTTAAAAACATTATTATATAAATGTCATGTAAAGTCAGTCATTACTAAATATATGTATTGTCTTTCTTATTTTGATTGCGTAATAAACATTTATACTAGCAAATTCAATTCCTTCGCCTTTGTTAGAAAAAGTATATTATATAAGGGAGTTACAATGTCATAATTGTCAAAATATTTTTTTTTTCATTATATTGGCGTATATTTCAGTTGTGAATCAATTTTTTTTAAATGTGTCATTTTGTGACGTAAATATGTAAAAAAGAAATATGTAACTGTTTTTGACAGTAATATTCTTATGTACAGTTAACCGTCAAAAGCGTCTTTATCTCGTAGCAGTAAAAGCGATTTTTGTACTTCAAGTGTTACTTGATCGACGGTACATAATGATATTATGGTTTTAAAAAACTTGTATCCATTCTATGAAAGTTATTTGTGTTAAATCTAATTTATTGGTATATCTGTGTAAATGGTTGGTATTTGTAAATATTTGAAATTTTGTCAACTAATTTGTCATTATATTTTTTTATTTACTGTACTTTTGTGGATTTTATTTCTTGAATACCTTAGGGCCTGTGCACACCACGTTTTTTAAACGCGCCGTTGATACGCGTTTGTAGCGATACAGACGCGATACGCACGCGAGTCAGATACTGGCAGGCCCTGCTCTGTAGAATTTTATTCTACAGAGCAGGGAAAAAAGAAGGCAGAATTTGTCGGTCACTGGTTCAAAAGATATTAGGGTTTATACATGTAGGTATAGTTCAAGAGCTAGATCGAATAGTTCACGAAAAAACTTCGACTAGCTCTTGGACTATACCTTACTAATTGAACTCATTATATCTCCTAAACTAAGACCCGATTAAATCTGTGACTTGGCGACTGATTCTGACTAATTGGCGACAAAATATGGGAGAAAACAGATCTTCGCTAGGTGCCCTAGTTTTTGAGATATAAATGTGGCCCTGCTGGGGAAACTCTCCAGATCGGCCACCTTTAAACCCTTATAACTTTTGAACCAGTAAGCTACAAATTCTGATATTTGACGACAAATTTCGACTAATTAGCGACTAATTTTTTGTGCTATCAAAATTAAAATCCCTGATGGTGGCTCTGTCAGAGTCGGTGACACACCGGATGCAGCAGAATACCAGAATTTGATGAAGAATAGTGACTGACCTAATCTGGGTGAGGCCTGTGCACTCAAAGAGCACATGCCCAACGGTTTCATTAGCCTAGTATGTAAATAGTTTATCACGGGATTTGTTTTTTTATCAAATTTTGTATGGTTGCAGCTGACACCTGGATTAACATATAGGCTACTTTTTATCCCGATATTCCCACGGAATCGACACTTATGCGGGTGAAACCGCGGGGCGTAGCTAGTAAAACAATAAAAATTGATTAACTTTTTATTTTTATTAAATTTCCTAAACAGTTATGTTTTGTTATAATGGCGGCAACGC
Organism: Oligia strigilis; assembly: GCA_951800025.1. Classification (NCBI taxonomy): domain Eukaryota; kingdom Metazoa; phylum Arthropoda; class Insecta; order Lepidoptera; family Noctuidae; genus Oligia; species Oligia strigilis. Next base: position 5,093,026 of record OX637570.1, read on the forward strand.
AATAACAAAACGAATACATTTCTATAAATGACAAATATATATTGTTAACTAAATTCATTGCATTCAGGGCTTATGATACTTTGAGAAAATATATAAAAATAATATAATGGGGTACGCGCTGTTTCGAGACATTTTTTAAAATTTATTAACACATTTTTTTCATTTTGGCAAACAGGCCGACAGACATAAGTAATAGAAAGTATATAACGCTGAAAAATGGAGCAATTAAAAAAACGCTCAGATGGTATTCAAATACACTTTAGAATAAATATATGTCTTTTCAAAAGAAAATTTGTAGTTAGGAACAGCGCGTCCTGATGTATTGTAATCAAATACAAAAATAAAACAAAATATTTGTGTGTCGTTGAGGTTGAAAACATGAAAAAAAAAAACTAGCAATCCTTTGTCAAAAAGAAACTTTTCACATAATAATAATTATGTTCGGCCTCTTAGACAATGAGGGTTTTCTGAAATGACGTTCACTAGATGTCAGCACTGAGACGTCAAATCCGGTGACCTGTCAAAACGTTGAACGTCACCATATATTTTATATTTACTGTGGAAATGGAAGACCTCTTGTCAAAGTGGCGGCAACTGGCGTCAATTTTCATGAAAACCTCATTAAATTATAAGTACAGACTGAGCACATCAAGCTACTACAATCTGTCAAATTTCTTTAATAGATTATCAACTTTATCGCTAAAGCATAAGGTTCAAAGTTGATTGGGAAAATTTGACAGTTTCGGGTAGCTTGATGTGCTGGCGACTGTACCTACTTAAAGGCCCATTATTCGGGAATTCATTAGTGAATTTATTTTCAAAGTTACAAACTCAAGGACACAATTTTTCAATTAAATCATTTCAGAGTCTAGATTTAATTAAACAAAATTAACAGATCTAACTACTTCATTTTAATTACCAATATGGTTAACTAATTACAAGAAATAACATTTTTTTTTTTTGTGATTACAAAACAAGTAAAATATTGATTAAATTTTATTCATTATTTCAGGTTGATAGAAACTTTTTCCAAATAAAATTTTCATAAAAAAAACAACGATCACACTAGCAATGTATTTCGCCCTTTTTCACCGATTAGGAATATTTGCTTAATTCTAAATATTATCCTAAAAAATAAATAGTATTGCTTGTATAATTTTAACAATATAATTCGACACCAAATGCTAAAACATTACCCTTCCTTTTAGCATCGCCGTAGTCGGGTAAAAATAGGTAAGCAAGACGTAAAAAGTAAAAATTTTTTTTCGTCAAATATTTGTACGCTTCGTTAGTACAAAACCAATTAATATTATTGCTACTTCTACTCACACAATTATTAACTTCAAAAACATGCTAAATAAATCAATTTCGGAAAGTTATGACAACTATCCTAATGCATTGTAAACTAAACTGAACCAATTTGAAAATAAAGTTCATAATCAATTGGCATGCTCAGCCTCAGATTGTGCTGCATTTAAAATGAGTAGTTGCAACATTGCAAGGTCTTGATTTTTTTCATAAAAGAGTAATTCCATTTATAACCATAACACCACGCCTGTGTTCCAAAAAAGGGTAAGGCAGTACCTATAGTAGACCACCCAATATAATATATTTTTAATTCTTTTTTTTTTTTATATCAAACAAATACTCCAAATCGGCAACAAACACACAGAACCAATTGTGACAACGACTTAAAATAACAATATATTTCTAAAAATAATGAGTTGTCAAACTAAACCATAGCAAATACTAACAATTTCTGAAAAAAAAACTCCACTAAATAATAATAATAATAAAAAAAAACTTTTCTTAATAAATACTAAAACTAGCCTATGAGTCTGATAACAAAATCTTAGCATATTTAATTATTTAACCATATAAATAATAGTACAAAGACAATTTGGTACATGACATCCAATTGGTTTGGATAAATTATAAAAAATAATGATCGATCTTCATAATTATAATACAATTTCATTAGGGTGGGTCAGGTAGTAGGTACTCGAGTATAAAATGATCAATTAATGTAAAAATATAATCATCAAAAAAACATCAAGCTACTACAATCTGTCAAATTTATTCAATAGATTTTCAACTTTATCGCTACAGCATAAGGTGCAAGGTTGATTGGGAAAATTTGACAGTTTCGGGTAGCTTGGTGTGCTGGCGTCTGTACGACCTTCAGAGGAAGAACCAACATAGACACAAAAAAAAAAGACAAACTGAATATAGTAGTTACTATAATCTCCGGGGGAGCGCGAGAACAGCCCGCGAAATTCAAATTTTCTTACGTTTTTTGCAATTTGCAGGTCAATGGCAGGTTTGTATGATGTTAAAAATATGATTCGCGACCGTCAAACATGACTTTACAGAATTATAATCATTAAAGTCATCAATACAAGTTTCTAAGTTCATATAATCCTATTGAATAACTTATAGAGGTATGAGGAACAGGGTGTGAACTTCACTCATACTCTATAGAAAAGGGAGGATCCTCCGACCAGACAGCTATTGTGTCTGGCGGGCAACTGCCGGATTATAAATTATTCATGTCGGGTCGTTGTATCTATGCTAGTTGCGCGGTAAACTCTGCTTGCGAGATGCAGGATTTTGCGGGACGTCAGAATGACGTGTGGTTCTCATGTGGCGTTGTAGATACCGCTACAAACTCAATAATTCAATTGGATTAATATGAACTTAACTTTTCATGAAATTCCAATTGATTTTACCAAAAAAAAATCCATAAAATTGACCATTTCATACAAAAGTAATATTGCATACAGTGACATTTATATACATATTTTCAAGATTCATGCAATTTTCATTTCTTTTTTCTTCAGTGTTGCCAGTTTTCGCAGCTTGTTAACTAATTTAAAAAATATATAATGTTCGTCACTGTATACATAGAATCATTAGTTAGTAATATATCAAAGGAAATGAGTATAATTTGTTTATATTATTCAAAAATATACAAATTTCATCATTGTACTCATCATTATGAACAACTTTTACTATGGGACCAAACCTGAAATCGCCAAAAAAAAAATCAGCTGTTCCCTACATTTACGTTCGTATAACTCAAAATGTAGGGAACAGCTGATTTTTTTTTTCGCGATTTCATTTTTGGTCCCATAGTGAAAGTTGTTCATAATGATGAGTACAATTACCTCCAATAACCCTGTCCATCACTACTGTGGAGTTTCTCTACCTAATTTAATTTTGAACCTGTATGTGTGGTCGGCGCAACATGTCTTTTTCTTCAATACTTCTCCATTAGATGTCATCTCAGTTAGTCACCCCTTCTAGCCATTGGATCATTAAAATATATTTTTGAATAATACAACAAACTGTAATTTAATGAATGTTTCTCTTTACACGACATGAAGCGAGAAGTAGGTCTTAACAAATAATAATAATTAGTTAATGTTAATAAATTTCATAATTTGCCGAGGGCTTGTCAGCGGGCAACAAAATACTTCACATATGACTACATAATCGAGGGGTCCGTGGCTAAATAATAACAGCCACACAGGTCGATCGATCAGGTTAAGCTACGCTTGCCGCGGTTGGTCTGTGGATGGGACCATCTTTACATACCGAGACCCCTCCGTGCCTCGGAAAGCACGTTAAGCCGTTGGTCCCGGCTGTCATTCGTGGATCTTTGACAGTCGTTACGGGTAATCAGAAGCCCGAAAGTCAGACAACCAGTCTTACCAAGGGGTATTGTATTACACAGTAACTGGGTTGTGGAGGTCAGATAGGCAGTCGCTCCATGTAAAATACTGGTACTCAGCTGCATTCGGTTAGACTGGAAGCCGACCCCAACATAGTTGGGAAAAGGCTAGGCAGATGATGATGATTTGTCAGAATTATATTGTTACCCGCTAACACAAAACTTAGCTCTACTGCAGAGGAACAAGGTCGTTTATAAATATATTATTTTTTATATATTCAGGACATACCTAAATCTTATATCATATACTTAAAATTACGCTAAACGACGGTTTTTCATGGATTTGACAGCTATTCATTTATCATATACAAATATATATTACTTTTTCTTGTATAACATTATTTATTTTTCGCTCTAGAGAGGAAATATAAATTAGTTTTAGTTTTTCAGCTTCTTGGATTAACACTGGCGCTTCTAAATTGTGCAACACACTTTCAAAGACAATCTGAATCATTTTGAAGGATATGGATATTGCTAAACCATTGCTTCATATGTCCAAAAAACATGTCTGCTCAACAACGTAAATAACGCAATGAATGCTGTTGAACTGTCAAAATGACAGCCGTTGCTACTGTTAGTGTGTTACGCAATTACCCCGCAGTTGTATGAACGTCAACGAAACAAAGGAAGGGGGAGGGGGGAAAGGGTAAGGATCGTGGCAGGTCGCATTCTGTAATCTCTGCCAACTACATGAGACGGCGAGGAAGGAGTCTATCCGTTATTTCTTCCCGCCCTTTGAAGCGCCAGTACTAATTAAAGCTGTAGATATATTTGAGGATATATTATTTATTCAACATATTCTTGGATTATCAAAGTGATAGTCCGTTGAGGAATTTAGGTTATAATGGTGCCCGCAGCTGTCGCTATACAGGATATATTAAATTCAGAACAAGCGTGAACACGTTCGCTGATTTTGAACCATTTTATTATATTTAGAACTAGCTACGCCCCGAAGTTTCACCTGCATAAGTTTCGATCCCGTGGGAATATCGGGATAAAAAGTAGCCTATGTGTTAATCCAGGGTATCAGCTATCTCCATACCAAATTTTATCAAAATTGGTCCAGCCGTTTGTGCGTAAAGAAGTAACAAACATACAAACACACTCACAAACTTTCGCCTTTATAATATTAGTGTGATTCGGCAAGTTCGGGGCTCTGTGACAGTCGTTACGGGTAGCCAGAATTCTGACAACCAGTCTTACCAAGGCGTATCGTATTATGCAGTAACTGGGTTCTGGAGGTCAGATAGGCAGTCGCTCCATGTAAAATACTGGTATTAGTTGCACCTGGTTAGACTGAAAGCCGACCCCAACATAGTTAGAAAAGGCTACGTAGATACTGACTTAGAAAATTTTCGCTCGGGAAGAATTATGGCTTAAACACTTTGGTATAAAGATACAGTAGCCTTTGGGCAAGTCAGCGGGATTGTCCGAAAGGGTTACCGCTGGCCCGGAACATAAAGGGCTAAGGAAGGAACACGGGTGGGTTTTAGTCAGTAAGAGTCTGACACTCCCTTCGCTCCACCCAGAGCGGGAGGGGTCATTTGGTGATTTCCCATCCAGAAAAAAAAAAGCCTTTGGGCAATAGTTGGCTAAATAATGCATAAGCATATGATAATCAGCCTATAATGTTCCCACTGCTGGGACACAGGCCTCGAGAGAGAGTGGGTTGTAATCCACCCACGCGGGCCCAGTGCGGGTTGGTAGATGTCACATGTCTTCGAATTTTTGGTTCTAGGACATGCCGGTTTCCTCACGATGTTTTCCTTCACCATTTTGAGAGCAGTGGTGATGAAATAATTTACACAAAGTAAAGTGCCTGCTCGGGTTCAAACCCACGACCTCGTAAGTCGCTGTTAAATAATGGCCATATTTTAACTATCAAAATCAGCTATGTAATATTTTCATGTACAGACGCCAGCACATCAAGCTACTACAATCTGTCAAATTTATTTAATAGATTTTCAACTTTACCGCTAAAGCATAAGATTCAAAGTTGATTGGGAAAATTTGACAAATTCGGATAGCTTGATGTACTTACACTTGTTTTAGTTTTAAAACATCCTGTATATGCATTTTAGTTTATTTTACTTTTACTCAAGTGTCTTCATTCAGAAGGCCTCTAGACAAATAGCGAGTGATAAAAAATATATATTATATATGTATCATCTAATATACTTTTCTACTATATAATTTATATCTAAATTTATAATAATATATTAATAAAAAATGATTATATATTACAACTATAATATTATACGCTAAATTACAATTTGAGTTATTTTTTTTTATAATACTCGTTTAATTATTTTTTTAATCTATGGAAATGTGTATCCTGTTTTATCTGTCTTCCGGTTTATACAGGCTGTTGTTTTAAATTTTGTTTGTATGTATGTGTGCTTATAACTAGGGAACGGCTGAACCGTTTTGGGTAAAACTATTTTTTATCGTGTAATACTAATCTAGGTTAGAAACTTAAAGAGATTATGCGTCGGTTTATGAAAGGAGTTTGAAACAACAGCCCGCTTCGACACAAGTTTCAGTCATCAC